>JAOPHQ010002889.1:0-111622 GCA_030340625.1 Merluccius polli
CCGGAGCGGCCCCTAATCATTCATTATGGTAATATCCTTCATAAACACACACACACACACACACACTTGGCCACTCGGAAAGTTGAGTGTCGCCTCCTCTCCTCCCGTTGTTGAACTGCACAGAATAAAGGGGTTGTGTGGTTTTTTGTGGTTTTTATGTCTAAATGAGAAATGGTGCACTTTAAAGGTCAAATACCGTTTCTACGTCGGTGTGTTTTTTTACTGGCTACGTCCGTTGTTATCAAGTCGGTTTGGCATGTTGCAATTGAAATGCCTTCGAAACAGTTTGTTACTTTGTGAAGTTTGTTTCTTTATTCTTTTTTTTTTTCTCTATATAAAGTTCAAGTCACTTGCACACACACACACAACGCTAACACCTCTAAATTAATTGCCATCTCGGTAAAAGGCGAAAAACAAAAGTGAGCGCACTGAACGAGATGAAAGGTTTAAAAATGTCAAAATCCCCTTTGACTTCCTCAAACACACTCGAGGAAAATCAATTGATTAATTAACTAAGTAGAGGTCACGGTCCGAGAGCAGGGCGAAGACAAATGAAATCAATTAAGGCCGGGCTAATAAGATGAGAGACAGACTTTAATTAGTTCAAGTTTAATCAAAGGCAGGTTGGAGGTATTTGGCGCTGTGACCCAATCCAACGGCTTTCCTTCCAGGAAGATCCATGGGGGATCCGGCTGTAGACACCGACCATTGATGACCACTCAGGGGTCTCCATGGAGATACCAGGAGACGCCGACCCAGACGAAGCTGTGCTGGGAATGTGGATAAGTTGTGATGACATCAGTGGTCAGGAGGATGGAGTATAATAATGCAATTGTGGCCGCCGGCTTACGTCGTTGTCTTCCTGTCTGCGTGGGTTTGATTTAGTTGGGATTGATTGCGACGATGTTTGTTCGATACTACTGTTCGACACTACTTCAAGTGTCTGTGTCTGTATGCGTGCGCGGGTGTGTGTGTGTGTGTGTGTGTGTGTGTGTGTGTCTGTGCATGTCTCGCTTGGGCATACAAACGATGAGTTTGCGTGCGTGTGTGTGGACACTTTCACAATCCTGTGACGCCATCTGTTGTCATTAAAATGGTCTCCAGATGCAAGTACAGGTCCAGAGTAGTCAACCACCACCACCAGCCACCACCACCACCATATGTTGGGTCAAAGTTGTCCTCCAGCAGTACAAGAGACTCGACGCCCCCACCGACGTTTGCTGGATTTTTTTGCCCGGTCTGACCAATCGTATTTAAAGAAGACAACGGCGGGGACATTGAGGCTTAGACAGACAAATCCTTTAGGCCTACACATGCACATGCCTTTTAGAAACAAGGTGATCCTCTGTGAATAAATGCCTTGCTATTACAGGTATTTACATATGATTATTGTTATCATTATTATTATTACATGTATTTACATGCCTTAATATTATTACTTGTATTTGCCTGCATATTGCAAGCAATTTAAGTTAGTCATTCTCATTTCAGTAATGCAAGATACACAATCACATCTCTCTCTCTCTCTCTCTCTCTCTCTCTCTCTCTCTCTCTCTCTCTCTCTCTCTCTCTCTCTCGTGTCCTCTCCCTGTCCCCCAGCTACATTGCCTGGTGTTAATCCCTGGCATAAGGGAGGAGGAGAGCTGCTGCTGGATTAGAGCCGCCGGTGCTGGTGTGGTTCACGGCCACACACACATTCACATACACATACACATACACACATACACACACACACATACACACACACACATACACATACACACACGCAATCCACATTGTGGCATGGTGACATCTGTACGGTTTGGTTTCTCAGAGGGCATCTTGTTGTGGGTGTGTGCGCTGGGGGAGACTGGGGGAGACTAGGGGGAGACTAGGGGAGACTGGGGGAGACTAGGGGGAGACTGGAGGAGACTAGGGGAGACTGGGGGAGACTGGGACCATGCTTGGAGCCCTGCTTCCAACCAAACAGGGTGAAGCAGCTTTTGAGGAGGACTGTCTGGCACAGGCTCAAAACTCTTCTGTTTACCACAGTCTGTCTGTCTGTCTGTCTGTCTGTCACTCTCTTACCTCCTTATACTTTACTGCACTAGACAAATTTACTGTCTGGGATTCAGAAAGTTGATCTTATCTTATCTTGCGTAATCGTTTGTTCTTTAATTCTCTTTTTACGTAAGTCATTTAAATGTGATTCCTGCCATCTAAAGCAGTCTGTTTGTAGGGTTTTTATATCTTTTTTATTTAACCAGGCAAGTCATTTACAACAAATTGTTATTTACACCAGCGGTCCTGGCAGGGAGCAGAAGACAACTTGAGGGAAACGGGGCTGAAATATAAAATGGTTAAGAACACATAAACACAGGAGAAGCAGACATTAGTAAGAATAATATAATCATAGAAATAAAATATAAATAAATATAAAAATATATGTAAACTAACCTTACCCTGTGTGTGTGTGTCTGTGTGTGTCTACGGAGGTAGTGTAGGGTTTGACCTTTGACCTCTGTGAACTTGTCCTGTTACCTAATAGAAAACACTTCCTATTCTCACGTCGATAGGGGAGTACTGTAAAGTCAATAGTGTCGGTGTGGTATTGGATGGAAGAGTATTCCAGATATGTGTTAGATATGAACCATTGATTAAAACATAGCAAAATGCAATACCATAATCAAATAGAAATGTCGAAATAAAACAAATCAGCAAACAAGACACACACACACACACACACACGCACGCATCCATGCATGCACGCATGCACACAAGAAATCCACGCACACACCCGCGCACGCACACACACACACACACACACCACACACTTACACACACCACACACACACACATCTTAATCCAACTTCAGTTTACAATATAATTGATTTATGCAGATTGAACCCAGCGGAAACGTATTGATCCGAGATCAGAAAGTTCGGCGGCGTTCTTTGATTTAAAGCCGAAGCGCTCAATAAACAGACATTTGAAAAAAAACAAAAAAAACAACATCAAAATTAGACATCAAAGTATATTCAGCCACAGACCGAGGCTAATATGCGTTTTATTTGTCTTATTAGGAAGTAATTGACCGAAGGGACTCCCCACACATTTTTTTAATAATGTGGAGAGCGAGAGAAAGGTCAGTGCTAACCGGTCTGGGGGCTAACGGCCGGCACCGATAAAGGCAGTAAAAGTGGGTGACAGGTTAGAAACCCAGGGTGTGAAGGGGTGCAGGGTGGGGGTCACACAAACCATGCGTGTCGGGTCGGCCATGCGCACACACACACACACACACACACAGGCAACACCAAGACCGTAGGCTGCCATTAGCCCGATTGGCCAGAGGGGTCAACTGGGGTCAATTGATGGGTCAATCACATTGTCAATTTGGTGACCCCGCCACCCCTCTGGAGCCGGACACACTTGTTCACTTGTTCTCTCTCTCTATCTGTCTCTGTTTCTGTCTCTGTCTCTCTCTCTCTCTCGCTCTCTCTCTCTCCTGTGTGAGTTATTGCGCTGGGTTACATTAACACAGAAAAATCCATCGCATCACTTATACTGATTTACACGCTCAGTTCAGTTGCTGGGCTGCCCCCCCTCACCCCCCCCCCCCCCCCCTTCACTTGACAGTTGCCAAGTGAACATTTAAGAAGCAAATGGACTCATGTTTGAGTCTTGCGTTTTTTTGTAGTTCGTTTTTATGTTCACATGAATATACATGTATGTGAATATGAATATATGAATATAGATATATATAGGCCAGTTTTTCATATATACGTATATATGAAAAACCGTTTGTGCTCATATTAATTGGACTTATCTTGATTTTAATTAATGCAACATAACACAAACACAAAAGCAAAAAGCAAATGGACTCATGTTTGAGTCTTGCATTTTTTTATATATTTTTTAAAGTTTGTTTTTATGTTCACATTAATATATATATGTGAATATGAATATATGAATATATATATATATATATATATATATATATATATATATATATATATATATATATATATATATATATATATAGGCCGGATTTTCATATATATATATATATATATAAAAACCGTTTGTGCTCATATTAATGGGACTTATCTTGATTTTAATTCACGCAACATAACACAAAAACAGTATAAGTGTAAAGGCCTAAATCATCACCTAATATCGTCGCCCCGGCGCGAAGGCAAAAGTTCAGTCCACCAATTTGAAACCGGCCGGACCTAGATGTGAGCTGAACCAAAGCGCGGGTTAGATGGGAAAATGGAGATAAACGCGTCGGTTTTCTGCAGTCCGCTATCTCTCGCCCATCGCTCGCCTGCAGCGCCACGGGATCTGCCCTTATCTGCACGTCATTAAAGATGGAGCAAGTACAAAAGTACCGCGGCTCCGGTGCCACGCTTCCTTTACCGTGCCAAATCCAGGCCCGCCTCTGAAGAAAGACATACCTACACACGCGCACACGCACGCACACGCACACACAGGGAGGGAGGGAGAGACATGATGTCATGAGGCGAAAAGGTCAGAGGTCAGGGGAAGGGGGTGACCTAACCTCTTTGCATCATTACCGTCAATACGACCGTATAAAAGATGACAGGCTGTGATTTAAAATGAAAAACATTTATTGCGATTTTTTATTTTTTACTCGATAGCGGTCGGCTACTTTGTATGATTTTTATGCATTTTTAGTTTTTGTCAATTCTCGTTTGTATTGAGTTTTTTTTCCTGTGTGTCGTTGCCTCTATGTCATTGACACCTTCATCTCTCTCTCTCTCTCTCTCTCTCTCTCTCTCTGTGTTTCCCACGACTACTCTCAATCACATTCAACCACAAGTGTAGTCCTCCCTCCCTCCCCTCCCTCCCTCCCTCCCTACTCCACACGCCAGGCGGTAAGACACTCTTAAGTATCTGATTGATCACCCTCATATTTCTCACCCCAGCTGGCACGGGGGAAATTACAACAAGGGGGCAATTTGTGTTTACGCCGTTTTCCCGAAAATTCGCTCGACAACGTGTCATTTATTTACAAGGCGGACCTCTCTGTCTACGTAATCCCTCACGATCCCCCCTGCCTTGCTTTTTTAAATTTTACTTTCTGATATGCATCATAAAAGGGAAAGTCTATTGGTTATGGAAGGACTTCTGCTTCAAGGGGCAACTGTGCTTTAAATAGTGTGGAGGAGTGTGTGTGTGTAGATGTGATGTGTGTGGATGTAAGTCACATGCACAGCACATATTTACACAATATGTGTACACACACACACACACACACAAACACACATGCACGCACACACACACACACAAACACACACACACACACAGACCATAGACATAAATATCTGCAAACAGTGAGAATTCAAAATTACTTAAACATACATGTAACGTAAAACACACACACACACACACACACACACACACACACGCACGCGCACGCACACATGCGTTCTACATGTCAATGAGGGTATTGAATAATCCCCGAAATCAGGTTAAGGATATCGGTCCCCTCGCGGGTGTTTTTTACGATAGCTGTGTTCATGAAGTACAGCAGATCCAGTTCCTCACACACGCTGGCTCCTGGTCGGCGTGGCTGCAGTTACCGCTGCTCCTCCAATATTAAACACACACGTCCATTATGTGGCGTGGGTCTCTGTTTACACAGGCACACACGCACACACACACACACACTTATATTCAAATGTACATGTGTGTGTGTGCGTCACTGTGTGTGTGTGTGTGTGTGAGAGGACCGGCTATGATGAAATATTCAGGAAAGCCTACAGTGTCCCGACGCAAAACCAGAAAAACATGTAGAAATAAATATTTTCCACGGTTTGTCTGCCTTACTATCTGTTTGAAAACAATATAAATATATTTTTTTTTTTACCAAATATATTTTATTTGTATTTTTATTCATCCACGTCTGTTTCCATGTATCCATGTATTATATAATATAACCACTGTGATCATCCAGTTATTATTGGCGGACCATCTTGAGGTAGATGACCTCATGATCAGATGTATGGTTGGTTGTTAAAGGTCTCTATAAACTTTGCTTCCAAATTTCTTTGCAGCAGAGAGACCAGTGGAGAGACCAGCAGAGAGACCAGTGGAGAGACCAGTAGAGAGGCCCGTAGAGAGACCAGTAGAGAGACCAGTGCTCAGGGGAGGAGGAGGTCTTAGTGAACACCAGGTGGGGCTTTGTCTTCACCAGCTCACTACAAAGACCATTTAGCCGCACCTGAATAAACCAATGGCAGCTCTCTCAATGACAGAGAGAGAGAGAGAGAGAGAGAGAGAGAGAGAGAGAGAGAGAGAGAGAGAGAGGGAGAGAGAGAGAGAGAGAGGGGGGAGGGAGAGGGGAGAGAGAGTGGGAGAGAGAGAGAGAGTGGGGGAGGGAGAGGGGAGAGAGAGAGAGAGAGAGAGAGAGAGAGCGATGGAGAGACACCTGACACACACACAAACAAACACACACAGAAGGCAACCCTCGTTGCCACTTTAGGGTGTGGCTTCTGGACATGTCACCTGAACCCCCTCACTCACACACACACACACACACACACACACACACACACACACACACACACACACACACACACACACACACACACACACACACACACACACACACACACACACTATACTATAAGGGGACCAGAGAATCACCTGCTCTGGAAAGACGGGTCCAATTACAGCTGGTGAGAAACATTGTGTGCCTGTGTGTGTGTGTGTGTGTGTGTGTGTGTGTGTGTGTGTGTGTTGGTGGTCTGTGTAGGGCGGCGTGGACAACACTGGTCAATGTGTTGTCTTTTGTTTGGCAGACATAAAGGAGACAGAGTGTGTTAACACAACCAAAGGTTTTGGCCTCTTGCATCTCAGAGATACAGAAATCATACATTTCAACAAAAGTGCATCCAAAACTTCAACGACTTTTAATTCTTTAAATGCAGCTTCTTGAGATGTACGATTTCAATTTCTGTATTTCTGAAATGCAAATATTAGGCAAAAAAAACAAAAACCTTGTGTGCTGATTCCTATTGCTATGTCTGCTAGCCAAACTACTAAATGTAAAATCAATAAAAGTTCTTGTCCTTATCCAGAAACAACAGATAACACATACAAGATACATACAGACACAGTCCCCCCCCATATCTCAGGCGTCAGCCAATCACAAGCGGCCGTCTCTTCCTCGGTCCCGCCCCCCATTGCGACTCGCTCCTGTAAGTTATCCTCCTGTCCCTAACCTCTCTGGGCATGGCCAGCATCCATCTCTCTAAAGTGGGATCCGCTCTGGCCCAAGTTCAGCAGCCGGGGGGGAGGAAAGACCTGAGCCAGCGTGTGTGTGTGTGTGTGTGTGTGTGTGTGTGTGGATAACACAACTTATGAGCTGTCAGCACAAAGTGCGCGGCCTTGCCGGAAACTGACAAACCGCGATGGCTGACTGACAGGAACATTGGACCGTTATGTGTGTGTGTGTGTGTGTGTGCACGTGTGTGCTGTGTGTGTGTGTGTGCTGTGTGTGTTACTGCAGAGTAAAAATCCTTTCTTTGCTATAAATGATCGCTCGGTCGTCCCCTGGAGAGGACGTGTGCACCATAACCACTTATCATTATGATGGCTTCATCACTGTCAACTGCGCGCAACTGTGACCGCCGCCGCCGCCGCCGCACGCATCACAGCCTCAGCTCCTTACTTCCTCATACTACTCATCGCCGTGGCCACGGAAAAAAAAATACAAATCCCCCGGAGAGTTCTCCTCCCGCGTTTCATACTTCTCCTTTCAAATTAACCTCCCCAAACATAATTGAAATGCAAAAAAGAAAATGGAAAGCGCGACACGTATGCGATGCCGCTGAGACGCTGAGCGAATGGAAACAAGTGTATTTTCTATTTCTCTGTCTCTCTGTTTCTGTCTCTGTCTGTTTCTGTCTCTCTCTCTGTCTGTTTCTGTCTCTCTCTCTGTCTGTTTCTGTCTCTCTCTCTCTGTCTGTTTCTGTCTCTCTCTCTGTCTGTTTCTGTCTCTCTCTCTCTGTCTGTTTCTGTCTCTCTCCCTCTGTCTGTTTCTGTCTCTCTCTCTCTGTCTCTCTCTCTGTCTGTTTTTGTCTCTGTCTCTTTCTTTCTCTCTCTATTAATTCCACTCTATTCTACTCTCTCTCTCTCTCTGTCTGTTTCTGTCTCTCTGTCTCTGTCTCTCTCTGTCTGTTTTTGTCTCTCTGTCTCTCTCTTTCTCTCTCTATTAATTCCACTCTATTCTACTCTCTCCCTCTCTCTCTCTCTCCCCCATGTCCATGTCTACAAGTCTCCCTCTCTCCATCCCCACTGGTCGCCCTCTGCTAGAAAATATTCTCCCTCCGCTCTTTTACTTCACATGCCGTCTCCATCTTCCACCCGTATCATGTGACCAACAACCGCCCCCCACCCCACCCCCCCCCCTCGCCCCGACCCCCACCCACCCCACCCCACCCCACCCTTCCCGTTTTCCCATCAGCACCCGGGAGCCTGATGAATGCGTGGCCTCCTATTGATCGCGATGGGTGATGGATGATAGCCAGGAGATGAGTGATGGGGTGCAGGCGGAGGTGCCAATACGAGGGCAGCCGGTGGGTGGGGTCTCCCCCCGACCGCCGCTAATGGGAGAAGACTGGGCGGATGGGGAGAGGACTGGACGCCGTGGCAACGCCGCCAAACCCCGCCCCCCCCCCCCCCCCACCCCCCAGTCAACGGGACGAGGTGCTGAGTGCTATTTTCTGTGTGGCTGCGGAGGCTGTTTCTCGCCTCCCACGCACAGACGCCACGGGTCCCGTGTTTTTATATCAGTGTGTGTGTGTGTGTGTGTGTTTGTTTGTGTGCCACATGCATGTGGTTATACATAGCACCCTTATGTGTTCTAGTGTGTGTGTGTGTGTGTGTTTTAGTGTATGTGTCTGTGATTCAGTGTGTGTGTGTGTGTTTTTTTTTAGTGTGTCTGACTATGAGTCTGTGAGTGGTTGTGTGTGTGTGAGTGTGTGTGTATTTGTTTGTGTGTGCAACTGTGTTGCATGTTGCATAGCACCCTTATGTGTTCTAGTGTGTGTGTGTGTGTGTGTGTTTTAGTGTAATGTGTCTGTGTATGAGTTGTGAGTCAGTGTGTGTGTGTGTTTAGTGTGTCTGACTATGAGTGTCTGTGAGCGGTTGTGTGAGTGAGTTTGAGTGTGTGTGTGTGTATTTGTTTGTGTGTGCAACTGTGTTGCATGTGGTTATACATAGCACCCTTATGTGTTCTAGTGTGTGTGTGTGTGTGTGTGTATTTTAGTGTATGTGTCTGTGTATGAGTTGTGTGAGTCAGTGTGTGTGTGTGTTTTTTTTTGTGTGTCTGACTATGAGTGTCTGTGAGCAGTTGTGTGAGTGAGTGTGTGTGTGTGGTGTGATTAAACATATTTCGACGAGGGTGTGTGTGTGTGAGTGTGTGTTAAAGTACAAAATGTGTGTGTGTGTGTGTGTGCGTGGGTGGATTGAGAGGTTAAAGAGGAGGAAGGAGAAGAGGAAGGGGTCGGTGGGGAGCTGCGGTGGCTGGGTGGGGTGTGCGTGTGTGTGGGGGGGAGGGTTGGGAGGGGGGGGGGGGGTTTAGCGGTGTAGTAGCGGCGGTCCTGTGGAGGAAAGATGATGGATGACGGTTCAGGAGGAGGAGACCGCCCCGACGCGCCAAATTGATACGCCGGCAAATGTTTTTGTCTGCCGTGAAAAATGGCGCTCCAACTCTCATCTCCGAAGACCCCCCCCCCCCCCACCTACTCCCCCCACTAACCCACTCCCCCATCAGACCCTTACAGCCCTCCCTATCGTTCTCCTCTTTCCCCATCTCTCCTCTTGTTTCTCCCATTTTCTCTTTCCCTAGCGCTCTCTCTCACATACTCTCTCTCTCTCTCTCCCTCTCACATACTTTCTCTCTCCCTTACATACTTTCTCTCTCTCTCTCCCTCTCTCTCTCTTACATACTTTCTCTCTCTCTCTCTCTCTCTCCCCTCTCTCCTCTTACATACTTCTCTCTCTCTCCCTCCCTCTCTCTCTTACATACTTTCTCTCTCTCTCCTCTCTCTCTCTCTCTCTCTCTCTCTCTCTCTCTCATACTTCTCTCTCTCTCCCTCTCTCCCTCTCCCACTCTCTCTCTCCCTCTCTCCCCCTCCAAGCCTCACTTCCCGGCGGCCCCCATGACCCTCTCCGCTACTCGCGGCTTCCTGCGACCGCGGGCGCGTGGCGGAAGCCATAAAACTTTTTGTGTGTCCACCGACCCCCCCACCCCAAAAAACCCCCCCGACCCTTTTAATTTTTTTTATGCGATCCATTATGTACGTTAAATAAAGTTTCCTTCTTTGCGAGGCTGAAATGTGCTTTCATATATCATCTTTAATAGGGTGGAGGAGGGTCCAGACCCAACCTATGAATAGCACCACTTGGTATGCTGAGTGTGTGGCCATGATGGTACATGAAGAAGAAGAAGAAGAAGAAGAAGAAGAAGAAACTGCTACTGCACACTTGATGGCTCATCTGATCTTCTGATGGAAGTGTGTGGGTGTGCGTGTTTCTGTGTGTGTGCAGACCCACACGGAAATAACCTATATGAGGATATATGCACATATGAAACCTATATGCAAAATATTTCTGCATATACAATATGCGCATATATACATCATATATGTGCATATATGATAATATATATGCCGCATATACAGTATATAGTATATGTGTATATATGCCACATATATGCTGCATTTTGGCCGCATATAGGCCACATTCAGGTGCATATACAGGGCATAGGTCTCCCATATTGCTTCTTTATATCCACATACAAGCCCTATATGTACATACAAGGTATGTCTCATATATACTGGTAGCTCATATATCTGACTTTTGCAACTGTCATAACGATGCCTAGCTCATATTTTTATGCTCAATGTAATAACTTCATATTTGTCCAAAGTCCCTTACAAGGAAAACAATACTAATTTCAATAACTTATTAATCGCATGTGAACACGTGAAATGAATGAAATGCTTCTTTTGTTATTTATACTGGCAGTGAAGCAGTAAATCACGCAGGGATATACGGAGCATTTCGCGCCAATGACGTTTTTGAATTTAGCGGAAGTTACTGACCCCTCTACATCAGTTTGTTGTTAAATATTTATTATTTAAAATTGTCGTCATAGAATAATATAAACACTGAATGACCACTATTCCATTGAAAGTTGTTTCCTTTTGTTTATTCCTAACATTTTTAGAGGCAACTAGTCAAGCGTCGAATAATTGATGACGTCATCCTCATGCGCAGAACTAGCCGAATCTAGCTGGGAGCGAAAAATGGCGGCGATCACCCTCGGAGATTAGATATGCCCTGCTGGAATGGACAGAGGACGGGGATAGAGGGGCACATAGTATTTTGTCTCTCGACTGTGTCCGCAATTTTTCAGTGGAAGACTTTTTGGACGGGACTAATGACGGTACTGAGGCGCACTTGGTGGAATGGCGGAAAGGCCGCAAACCTTGGCTGGTGTACCGCGCTTTTGTTCTTGTTTTACTTGATTGCTTTAATGTGAATAAATTACGTAAAGTTCTACATTTGTGACGAATGTATAACCGCACATATGTATCAACAGGCTGTAATATATACACATAGCCACTATGGAATAGAAATACATATATAAGTTGTATTAACCGCACCTGGCCACCAGATGGCAGCACACATAATACACTGGGGGCGGGCGCTCAACACTAGCCAATCAGAGCATATTATGCGTCATAGAGGCCACGCCTGCCCAGGTACTACCAAACCACACATCCGGGGGAAGAGCAGAAACCCCCAGGCAGCGTATCTATTACATATCCAGCTAAGGGTAGCAACACTATACATACCCTTTCCTTTTGCTTCATAGATAATATACCTAAAGCTAAACAATTAAAGTGAGTTAAAAGCGATCCTGTGTCGGCGGCCTTCTTCCTCAAAGAACAGCACTACACATTTGGCTTTCATTTGTTTGTGTAGGCTATGTAGCTATGGATTTTAATATTTTTAAAATCTTTAACGTATCATTTTTAATGTACATTCAATTACATATAAAGAAACTTGTACATCACATATAGGTACATATATAGGTGAACATATAGGTGCATAGGTGAACATATAGGTGCATATATGAGCACATATAAAGGTGAGCATACACGCACCTATATTAAGGTGACCAGATTTCTGAAATGAAAATCGGGGACATTTTCAATGCGGCTGTGAAAAATCATTAAATATTATTATGAAATAAAAAACTGGGACAAGTACTTTTTCATGGATTTTAACCAGCTTTTATTACACAAAAGGTTGCAATCAAACAACATGACATCACCAACCATCCATCCACTGAGGAAGACAAAAATATCAATATATTTAAAAAAAAGTTTCTACTCGCAACTGAATACTGAACCTCATTCATCCACCTCCGCCTCAGGAACCAATTTATTATTTTAACAGAGTCTCATGTCCCCTACAGGAAAATCATATGCTACCAAAGCAGTCTTCCACCTCCCCCTCTTCCATAACAGTCCCACATACAATGTCATCACCTGGTAGGCTAATCTCATGCTAATATTAACGTTACAGCTTCACTGACATATGAAAACTGTCATAATTTTAACGTAAATCGGGGACGTCTGGTCACCTTAACCTATATGTATATGTCCATATAGGTGCATATATGTACATATATGTACATATAATATATGAAAATGTCCAATTTCATATATGTCGCATACATTACAAACCTATATCAAAACCTATATTAAAACATAAATCATAAAAGTAGTGTTCATTGGTGAAGATTATCTTGCTTAAAAAAACGTGTTAGTGTCATAGACTTTTGTTTGCCACAGAGCTTATTTTCTAGCCTAGAACTGTAGACACCCCCTAGCGGCAGCAAATTTATTTGGCAGCCAGGTAGGTCTAGCACGGCTCCGTCGGCTTTTTGGTGCTGGAAACACAAAGTATGTCAGACCAATCACAGCGTGAGGGGCGGAGTCGGAAGCTGGGCTACCATGACGACAGAGTTGCGACGGTTCCGTGTTAGAGGTAAACAATGGCTGCTGCTGCTGGCGAACGGCTGTCTTTCGACTCGGCTTTGGCCGCGACTCTTCAAGACTTGAAGTTAACATTTTATTTGAGAAAATAACAAAGAACGGCACTGAAGTCTTTCCTCGAAAATAAATATTTATTCTGAGTTTTGATTAATTACGTAGTCAGAGCCGTCGCTCTGACTACGTCACCTTCTTCGTTGCTCTGATTGGTTGTAGCACTATCCTATTGCGTGCAGAGGGAACTTGATAGACAACCGTTTATCCCGCCCACACTGCCAATGGAGCTGCGCCAGACCCTACATCTTTCTGATGTGGGTCTGGCTTGCCAGGCTACTTATTTTCTGCAATAATGCAAAATCCAATGGGAAAAACCCATTGGCTTTTTGTCGAGGGAACCCAGGGCGATGCTAACTTCCAGGTTGGCCTCCAAAAATACATCCCTGCACCCTATTTTATGTCGTAGACCAAAACGTGGCCATCTCTTAGCTTGTGTTAACCACATACATTATTCCAGGTATCTAAATAAAAACCCATTCAAAAACCCATTGACTTCGAGATGAAGGGAACCGGAAGTGCCAAAATGCTAACGGATTTTCGGGTTTCAGAACTCATTCCTGCACCACTCTATGGGAGGGGGGGGAGCACCAAAATGACTTCCGGAAATCCGTCAGCATTTTTGCTAGAGCCGGCCCTGCACGCCAAAAAATCTGAAGGGTCTGCTTGAGCTAACAGCACTCACAGCGGTTAGCTCAAGCGGACCCTTCAGTTTGCACCAACAGCACTGATCTGGCCCCCATTTAAAATGCTTGAGTTTAAATGTTGTCTCCAAGTAAGCTATTAGGGGTAATCCTGAGGACCCCAGGCTGCTGAAACAAGATGCCCTGAAGACCTCAGAAAGTGTTTCCGTATGTCGTTTATAATAGGAAGTTGTGTTGTAAAAGTTTAGGTGTGTTGTTTCAGCTTGCAGGACAGCCACGTATGGTCTGGCTCAGGCCTATAAGAAGTGTGTGCATTAGAGAGGATTCAGGTTTCGAACCCCATTGGAGGATTCGGACTCAGATTCGGAGTCACCATTCAGATGCATAGAATGTCATCCTGCTTGTGATGGGTTAAGATGAGGATGATGGGTGAGGAAAACAAGGTGAATCGGCATGGCCATGGAGTATAAACTAAACAAATGAGTAGAATAAATAGACTACTTGGAGATCAGGAAGGATTCATGACACATAACAGTAAGGACCACATTACAGATGTTTGGAAACTATTTTATTTCTTCAAGACATGTGTTTGGGTGTTGATTTTCTCTCTCCTGTGTGAAGACGTTGGTGTACCTGGAGTAGGGACGTCAACAATTATACAATGGGTAGCTCCAATTAAGTAATCTGATTGGTCAACTAGGCAGTAAGAATGTGATCACATCAGGTTAAAGTTAGAACAGACCTCTTAAAATGATGGTGACAGACCGCTTTGTGCTGCTATAAGAACATCTGATGCACCCTGATCTCATTAAACCACAACAATAAACGCCAATTACATTGTATAATAGTATATGTATAATACCCTAGTAGGATAGAAGACCGTGTGATGTGAATGCGCTGATGTACCTTAAAATGACCTGGATCACTGAAAGTCTTGCCACACTGCTAACAGTGGTACGGTTTCTTTCTTGTATGAATGCGCTGGTGAATCTTCAAAGAATCAGAGCGACTAAAGGTTTTCCCACACTGCTGACAGTGGTACGGTTTCTCTCCTGTATGGCTGCGCTGGTGAATCTTCAGAGAACCATAGTTACTAAAGGTTTTTCCCACACTGTTGACAGTGGTACGGTTTCTCTCCTGTATGGATGCGCTGGTGAATCTTCAGAGAACCATTGTGACTAAAGGTTTTTCCACACTCCTGACAGTTGTACGGTTTCTCTCCTGTATGGATGCGCTGGTGACTCTTCAGATGTACAGATTGATTAAAGGTTTCCCCACACTGCTGACAGCAGTACGGTCTCTCTCCTGTGTGAAGACGTCGGTGTACCTGGAGTAGGGACAACAATTATACAATGGGTAATTCCAATTAAGCAATCTGATTGGTCAACTAGGCATTTAGAATGTGATAATCTTAGGTAAAAGTAGGGATGCATGATAAATATCACGTCCAATAAATCAGGGGTTCTCAATCTTTTTCAAGCCAGGAACCCTTACAATGGATACATGTTTACAAGGACCCCCTACCATTGTTATAGTGTGCCATCCTGAATCCAACTCAATGACCATGAATCTGAAAGAATATATTGTCCTTGTACTACTTGCCAGGAAATGTATTAATATGCATTGTAAATCTTGTGCTCCGCCTACTGGCTCAATTAACTTTTCTTGAAGAAAATGACACTGTGCTAATTATCTCAAAAAGGTACGCTTGTTTTACTTCACATTTTTTATTTTTTTCAATTATGTAGGAGCAGTGGAGGAGACCAGAACCTGCAAGGCTGTGGGAATGAAGCAACAGGGAGCTTGGACGAGATGGAAGAACGCGGTTGAGAGGAAAGTGACCTGGGCAGAGCTGTGGAAAGCTGAGCCTCACCGCATCAAATTCCTCATCCAGGCAGTGTATGACGTGCTTCCAAGCCCGTCAAACCTGCACACATGGGGCATAGCAGAGACACCAGCATGCCCACTGTGTTCCAAGCGAGGAACTCTGGAGCACATCCTCAGCTGCTGTACAGGGGCACTTGGAGATGGACGGTACAGGTGGAGGCATGACCAAGTCCTTAAGACCATTGCTGAAGCCATCAGCACAGGACTGGAGTGGGCAAAGCAGGTCCGACCCTCCAAGAAATCTATTGCCTTTGTCAGAGCTGGGGACAAGCCAACTCCTGTCAGAAGAACATCATCTGCAGGCATCCTGATGTCTGCAAGAGACTGGCAAGTGTTGGTGGATCTGGAACATCAGCTGAAGTTCCCCAGCCATATTGTAGTCACCACCCTGCAACCAGACATTGTCCTTGTTTCTGAGTCCACCAAGCAAGCAGTGCTGCTGGAGCTGACAGTCCCGTGGGAAGATCGCCTGGAAGAAGCCTTTGAAAGGAAGCTCTCCAAGTACGCACGACTGGTCAGCGACTGCCATCAGGCTGGTTGGAGAGCAAGGTGTTTCCCTGTGGAGGTTGGATGCAGAGGATTTGCAGCCCGGTCCTTGGCCAGAGCCTTCAGTACCTTAGGCATCGAGGGAGAGAGAAAGAGGAGAGCCATCCGCAGTATCACCGAGAGGGGGGGGAGGATGAGCACCTCAGTCGGACGGATACAACGGTAACAGACCCAGGCAACGGACAAACGACTATGACGAAGCAGTGTACATGCGGTAAGGTCTGCAAGAACATCCATGGCTTAAAGATCCACCGAGCGAGGATGAAGTGCCCGTTGGGAGCAGAAGCAACACAACGCACAGGTGTTACACCTGGTGAGACGCAGGAGGTGCCAGGCCCGGAGTCACCCCATAGTGCCCAGAACCTCCAAGTGTTGCAAACTAATTCCTCGAGCATCAAGTCCGACCGGAGGCGGATCAAGTGGCCTGCAGCCAGCATGAACTCATTTTGGCAAGAGTTTGACAACGATGTCGACCAAATTCTGGAGGGAATGGCCAAGGGAGAGGCAGATAAGAAGCTTCAGGTGATGACGACAACCATCGTCAACATTGCAGCGGAACGGTTTGGTGAGGTGGAGAAGAAAAGCTCCGGAACAGCTTACTCCATGAATAAAAGAGCGGTCAGGATTCATAACATCAGACAGGAGATGAAAGTGCTGAAATCCCAGTACAAGGCGGCAGGACAAGAGGAACGCACTGGCCTTGCCCAGCTAATGTGCATCCTACGGAAAAACATCAGAGTTCTCCGCCGGGCTGAGTGGCATCGGAGGCGGCGGCGCGAGCGGGCACGCAAACGTGCTGCTTTCATCGCTAACCCCTTCAAGTTCACCAAGGATTTGCTGGGGCAGAAGCGCAGTGGTAAACTGGCCTCCTCGCAGGAAAACATAGACCAACATCTGAAGCAGACGTACAGCGACCCGGCAAGAGAGCAGGAGAGGAGAGTGTAACAACCTCATAGAACCCCCTGAACCAGATGTGCAGTTCGACATGCCGGAGCTGCAGCTACCGGAAGTCAGGGAGGTCTTCCGCAAAGCAAGGGCAAGCTCTGCTCCAGGTCCGAGTGGCACTTCATACAAAGTGTACAAGAACTGTCCCAAACTCCTGCTGCGTCTCTGCAAAATCCTGCGAGTCTTCTGGAGAAGGGGGAGGATCCCTGATCAATGGAGAGTGGCTGAAGGGGTCTGGATCCCGAAGGAGGAAAACTCCACCCAGCTAGACCAGTTCCGCATCATCTCCCTGTTGTGTGTTGAGGCAAAGGTTTTCTTCAGCGCTGTTTCCAAACGGCTGTGTACCTACCTGGCAAAGAACACCTACATCGACACATCGGTCCAGAAAGGAGGCATTTCAGGAATGTCAGGATGTCTGGAGCATACCGGTGTGGTGACACAGCTCATTCGGGAGGCCAGAGAGAACAAAGGCAACCTGTCGGTGCTGTGGCTTGACCTGGCAAATGCTTACGGTTCCATTCCACACAAGTTGGTTCAGCTCACTCTGACGAAACATCATGTACCCAGCAGGTGTAGAGACCTCATCGCTGATTATTACAGCAACTTCAGGACGAGGGTCTCTTCAGGAGCAATAACATCCAGTTGGCACAAGGTGGAGATCGGTATCATCACAGGGTGTACCATCTCTGTGACATTGTTCTCCCTAGCCATGAACATGCTCACTAAGTCAGCTGAGCCAGAGTGCAGAGGGCCCCGTACGAATTCCGGACAACGGCAACCACCCATCAGGGCATTCATTAGGGGTGCAACGGATCACAACACTCACGGGTCGGATCGGGTCACGGTTTTTGAGTCACGGGTCAGGTCATTAAAAAAAAAAAAAAAATTATAACAAAACAAATGTGACTTAGGGACTGTACGATATTTACCGGGGGGGGGGGGGGGGGGGGGGGGGGGGGGGGCGGTCGTCAGGGGGGGGAGGGCCTAGGAGAATTTTTTTAAGCCTTAGGGGAGGGCCCAGGAGAATATTTTTGGCCTGGGGGGGAGGGCCGAGGAAAATTATTTTTTCCTGATGTACGATATCTTTTTTCCCTTATCAATGATCAGTTTCCGATATTTGAAAAGGTGTGTAGGCCAAAACATGATTCACGTCTCCTTGACAGAGTGGGCGAGTCCAAAATGTCGTAAGAAACAAAGCATCACGGGGCGGCGGAAACTTGTGGATACCTGAATCTCTCACAACCCCCCTCGTGAGCTTGCAGATTTTTTGGCGTGCAAGTATTGCGGGATCTCGCAAAAGTATTGCGAGATCTCGCAATAATAATTTGCGAGATCTCGCAAATTAAAAAAGAAAAAAGGTTGTAGTGCCTATAGTTACCAGCAGGTGCAACCATAGGATTCCTATGGGGGCAACGGCTCTGACGGCTCTGATTACCAAACCAGGTGAAACATGATCGTAAGCATATCATCGGGTCTTCAACGTTTTCCTGGCCAAGGACCCCCGAGCGGGGACCCCCTACTTATATTGTGTAAAATTGTGTTTTATATTAAACTGGTCCTATAGTGCCATGTATAAATGTAGCCTACCTTGTTATTGTGCATTCAATACTAAGATATTGAAATAATACACGGGTTCATATATTCACGTGCAAGGTACAGTGAGTAGGGTGGCATGCCACTGCCATTCATAAACATAATGTAGCGGCGGTGGCGGACGCTACATTATGGAAAGACGACGTTGGAAAGACGACGCAGTGTTGTTCCGCAAACAACATTTCTTATTGCAACAGAACAGGTTACTGTCGGCAGTAATCACGCCAAAACAACTCCAAAGTTAGCCGTAACTCTCTCCTAATGTTCCTCGCGCTCAGCCCAGGCTCGCTCACACACACACACACACACACACACGCACGCACGCACGCACGCGCACTCACACATTATGTTTATGAATGGCAGTGGCATGCCACCCTACTCACTGTACCTTGCACATGAATATTATGAACCTGTGTATTATTTGAATATCTTAGTATTGAATGCACAATAACAAGGTACATTTATACATGGCACTATAGGACCAGTTTAATATAAAACACAATTTTACACAATATAAGTAGGGGGTCCCCGCTCCATCTCTCTATCAGTTTGGGGGCCCTTGGCCAGGAAAACGTTGAAGACCCGATGATATGCTTACGATCATGTTTCACCTGGTTTGGTAATCAGAGCCGTCAGAGCCGTTGCCCCCATAGGAATCCTATGGTTGCACCTGCTGGTAACATATAGGCACTACAACCCTTTTTTCTTTTTTAATTTGCGAGATCTCGCAATACTTTTGCGAGATCCCGCAATACTATTGCGAGATCTCGCAATACTTAAAAAAAAAAAATTCCCGGATGTGTCCAGACTATTATTATAGTCTTATTATAGTATTATTATTATTTCAGGACCCCTTGGCCATATGCCACGGACCCCCAGGGGTCCCCGGACTCCACTTTGACAACCGCAGTGATAAATTATCGGACGATAAAGGGAAATATGCAGAAATGATGCTTTATTCCGATAATTAAATTACAGCCTTTAAATGGAGCCGATAACTTCACCATTGCTGCACGCTGTTGTCACTCTCATGAAGTCTAACTTGTGCATCTGAGCAGAGCCACACGGTGTGGTCTTAGTAGATGAAGGAGCAAAACAGCAAACATGTCATCGCCGGTTTGGACGTTTTTCAGTAGCAGAGGACGGCACCATGATTGCCATTTGAAATACATGTTCAGCTGGGGTTCCAAGAGGAGGGACAAAGTCTACTAGATTTACCACAACAAATCTTAAAAGTCACCTGCAGTGTCCACTGCAACTTGTGTTTGCAATTATTAGTGATGTCAGTTGATTGGTAACAAACTACAGATTACTAACTGGTTATCAGCATTGAGGTAATCATCGGTTATCCACTTGTTGTAAAACATTATCCTGCATCCCAAGGTAAAGGGTAAAACAGATCTCTTAAAATGATGGTGGCGGACAAGACTGACGTGAATCAATGTGCTGACGTACCTTAAATTGACTTGGATCACTAAAAGTCTTCCCACACTTCTGACATTGGTACGGTTTCTCTCCTGTATGGATGCGCTGGTGAATCTTTAGTCGAGTAGATGATGTAAAGGTCTTCCCACACTGCTGACAGTGGTACAGTTTCTCTCCTGTATGGATGCTCTGGTGACTCTTCAGATGATCAGAGCGACTAAAGGTTTTCCCACACTGCTGACAGTGGTACGTTTTCTCTCCTGTATGGATACGCTGGTGACTCTTCAGAAAACTAGGGTAACTAAAGGTTTTCCCACACTGCTGACAGTGGTACGGTTTCTCTCCTGTATGGATGCGCTGGTGTTTCTTCAGATCACCAGATGTATTAAAAGTTTCCCCACATTTTCCACAGCAGTACATTCTCTCTCCTGTGTGAAGACGCCCGTGTACCTGGAGTTGGGATGTTGACAATTATACAATAGGTAGTTCCAATAGCAATCTAATTGGTCAACTAGGCATTTAGAATGTGATCAAATCAGGTAAACGGTAAAACAGATCTCTGAAAATGATGGTGGCAGACTGGTTGAGCTGCTATGGGAAGATCTGACTCGCCCTTATATCATTAAAC
Organism: Merluccius polli; assembly: GCA_030340625.1. NCBI lineage: Eukaryota > Metazoa > Chordata > Actinopteri > Gadiformes > Merlucciidae > Merluccius > Merluccius polli. The sequence goes on from JAOPHQ010002889.1 coordinate 20,802, forward strand.
CATAACAATACACACCAATTACATTGTAAAGTACCCTGGTAGGATAGAAGACCGTGTGATATGAATGCGCTGATGTACCTCAAAATTAGTTGGATCACTGAACGTCTTCCCACACTGCTGACAGTGGTACAGTTTTTCTCCTGTATGGATGCGCTGGTGTCTCTTCAGACTACTAGATTGACGAAAGGTTTTTCCGCACTGCTTACAACAGTGGCGTCTGGCTTCGTCTGCTGTAATCTGGCTCGTCTTTTGGACGGGTTCTGGGGAGGCTCTGACTGGCTCTTGAGAGGAGGCTGCGATGTATGGGAGGAGGCCGGTCTCACTTGGATTTTTCCACTCCTCAGCAGTCGGCCGTACAGATCACCATGGCTCCTCTTCATGTGTTCATAGAAGACGATCTGAGACGTTAACATTCAGGAGCACTGACACTGGGGACAGGGTAATACCTGCGCTGTGTCAGCTGGGATTTCACTCCTAGGAGAGAGAGATTATTAAAACTATATATATTATACTGAAATATTTAAAAGTGAATTAATTAATATCAGGGCTTGAAAACAAAATTATTTTTCAATCGTTCCGCTCCGAACGGAAACCGGTATATTTAACGTTTTCGTTCTTGCGTTCCGCCACCAACATATCGTTCCTGAACCGGTTCGGAACGTAAAATAACGTTCGTTCTTAACGTTCCGGCAGTGTTATTGGGCCTAGTCTATTTTTGTGGTCGATACCTTACAATAGACCTAGTTATTGGTATATAACCAGGGTGGTGGTGGGAATTTGTGACAGCTGAGCTTAGCGGGCGGCGAAGTGAATACGGCAACCGGAAAAAATTGTTTTTTCATGAAATAGGCTATGCTTTTGTGAAATTTTACATGCTATATAGAGAACGAAAAAACCCCGTTATTAACCGGTTTTGGGGATTTCAGAAAAACGTTTATGTTCCGGAACAGTTGAAGACCATTTGGTTTTCGTTTCCGTTTCCGTTCGTTTTCGCTTTTCGTTTTCGTTCCTTGAACCGGTTCGGAGCCCTGATTAATATTCAAAAAATGCGCACACAAACTGCACTATATAACTATCTGTACTTGTAGTATTTAACATGTTGTAGGGATGGGCATTTTTAGAAATTTCCTTGATCGATCATCGCTAGAATTATCGATCAATTATCGATTCGTTATTTTTCTATAGGCTATATTAAAATTCCCGTTGGTAGAAAATACAAAATACAATAATGTATAGGCCAACAATAATACAAGACGGTTAACTTGAAGACCTACAACTGTTTAACAGTTTTAAAATAATAAATACGTTATAGGCCTATGCGGCGCTCGTAAAAGCAGAACAATGCGCCTACATGCGCTCTTAAAGGTTTGGAAACGATTCAAGTACGACTAAGTCTGTATTCCAATTAAGTAGCCTACTTATCGGCCAACAATAATCAAACAAGGCAGTAAAAGTGGGCATTGAACTGTATAACTGTTTGTAAAAAAAAAAAAAGGGGGAAAAGGCCGACATGCCTATACAATATGCAGGGAAAAGGCTCGCAACAAAAAGATGAGCCACACATTTAGAAACAATTGCATGAACTATCTAAAAGCAATACCTTAGAAAACATATGAGGCTGAACTTTGTGCTAAAATGTCACAGCTATGGAAGTAGGCCTATTGAAAATGTTGGAGCGGCTGGCTTGACCACGCGAAACCGAGAGACGGCTGTCTTGACCGCAGTACGCGATCGGTCATTAATCAATAATCGTATTTAACCGTATAACTGCACACAACTTTATTTAAAAGCAATCAAATGTAAAACATGTGTGTTTGTATTGTGCTGTCCGGTGCGTGTGGACGTGCGGCTCCTCCTGCGGAGCGGTTCATGTTAATAGCGGAGTCCGGGAGGGTTCACGTTCACGGCGTAGTTACGAGGGATGTGCGACTATCGTCTTAAAAATACTAAAGTGTTTTTTAAAGTTAGAAAGATATTAGATATTCAACCGATATTCACGCTCCGAATTACAGCGATCAGACACGGGGAACTAAAGCCGCGATCACCGCACCGCTTCAAGACTCAGTAGCCTATGCAACACAACGTCCTTTTGATCGATAACAATATAAATTGAGCGACACATTTCTTAACGATCAATGATCGATCATCGATTAATTATGCCCATCCCTAATATGTTGTATGAATCTGTATAGTATTTTATGACAGACATATGTCCAAACCTGAGAAAACGACACAAACAGCCCAAAGCAGCATTGGATACCTAAAGGAATGGACACTAAAGGACACTAGGAAACAGGATCCCTTGAAACAGCCATACATTGACTTATGGTTCCCTCTTGCCACACAACCCGACCTACAAAATCACAATCAATATATCAGCAACACCTAACTAATAAAGGGCATCGTGTCCAGACAAAGTGAGATACTTCACTTACTCAGCGCAGCAGGGACCAACGACCAGCGGCTCGCAGCTCGTAACACGTGAGACTGCAGGGAGCCTAAATGCTAAAAACAAACATGTCAACCAGGAAGTTGCAATCGCCCTACGGTGCCCATCTAGGTCCAATCTTTGACCGGATGCAATCCGCGTCCAGCGCGCGTCAAACCCATAGACGCATAGGCGTAGATTACGGGGGGGGGGACATGTCCCCACCACTATTTATAATTTGAATTTTGTCCCCACCACTTTTAAAAATGTGCAAACCAATTGCGACCGAAAAAATCCCCACATACTCAACCGAAACTGCGCGCACGATGACATCCTCACAGCATGCACACCGGCTGTGTGTGCACTCGGGTCCGCGGCCGGGTCCGCGGCTGGCGGGTCCCCCCCGTTGACAATCACGCCGAATTTTGTTCCCACTCCAGCCCTGGTCCCCACCACTTCTAAAACCAAACTGACGCCCTTGCATAGACATAGAGTAAAGAGCGCATGAGTAAAGAGGTAGGCCTACTCCTCAATCTTAAAGTAGAATTATTCGCCGAATTTTGGACCGATTTCCAAACGTATTTATTTGTTAAAAACGTCACACATGTAGCTATGATACAGGTGCTTTCTCCGTGAGGGCATTGGCACAGATGATGTGTTTTTGCTCGGGGAACATACTGGAGACACACAATTTGGCATTGACAACCACCATTCTAATTTACTGAAACTAGTGGTGTCTGTGTTCCTCAAAATTAGGCTGCGCCACATTGCAAAACGTATCTCACTCAAACACCAGAGTAGCAGTACCAGAAAGAAACTGCAAAACAGTTCTCTTTCAGGGGTTTTAGCTCCAATTCATGAAAGGCTTGTAAATACTCTTGTAAATAGTTTTCTGGGGGGATTGTTCATGTTCTTTCCTTGAATATTTCAAAGTTCTGCCACTTAACCCTCTGGTAATTCAAATAACCTGTTTTGTTTGAATATTTGGAATCAATCAAATCACTTTATCCATAGAGATGATGATACTGATCAGGGGGTAGTGGGCGTTTAGGAGCTGGACAGCCACGAGGATCAAAGTTCTCCTCTGTGTCCTGCAGTGTGCAAAAAGTCTGAGTCCTCAGGAGAGCCACTCAAAAAAATGGAAAGAATGTGATGGACCCTGTAAGTTCCTGCAAGCTGTTCTGACATTGGTCTGATATTCACAAAGGGTAGAGACAGCAGATCCTATGTCTACAATAATAATAATAATAATAATAATGATGATGATGATGATGATGATAGTGATATAATTATAATAATATAATAATTAATTATTCTTTATTTCAGACCCAGGGGAATCCATATCACAACAAACACAGAGTAAAAAATACACAGCTTTCCACAATATTCAATGTCTAGCATACAGACATGTTTGCCAATGGTTCCAAAGTGTGGAGGAGAATCTGACAGAACTGCGTACAGGGTTAACCAAGACAGCAATTAAGTCATTTTCTGACTCAGATGCCCTACACATAAATGTATACATCAGGTTACGTAACACAGCAGAGCAGGTAGGTACCCCGACACTGACAAACATGCGACTTGCACTGGAGCTTCTTGGAGCTCTCAGCATTAGCCTCATGCTGTCATTATAAGCCACTGTAAGCTTTTGAATGTTGCCTTGCTCATAGCGACACCACAGGTGGGCAGTATACAAAGGTGTACAATACGCTCTAAAGAGTGATATCTTCACAGGTACAGAGCACATACTAAACTTACGACACAGCATGTTCGCTTGAGCATATAGCCTCCGACGCTGCCTGACGATCCTTGTCATCAGACAGGTCATCTGCAATAATATGGCCCAAGTAAGTAATTTCACTGCACACACTGCAGTGCCAGAGAGATAGAAGTCAGGGAAGGTTGCCTGCCTGTCTTCTCTGCTTCTGACAATCATGATCTTACTCTTTTTTGAGTTGTATTTTATGTCAAAATCAGCACCATACTGTGTGCATATTCTCAGCAGCTGTTGGAGACCAGCACTATATGGGCTAAAGATGACCAGATCATCTGCATACATAAGGTGGTTTATGAGTGAGTCCCCAATCCTACAGCCAGTACCACATGCATTTAAAATAAGAGACAGATCATTCATCTAAATGAATGATCTAAATAATAATAATAGAAATAATAATAATAATACCGCTAATAATAGCAATAATATAATATTAATATAATAACAATAGTAATAGCAATAATAATAATAAAGATAATATAATGATAATGATAGAATAGAAATAACAAAAATATAATAATTATTAATATTAATGTTATTATAATAATAAATAATAATACATTTTATTTCGAAGCGCCTTTCATGTCACTCAAGGACGCTTTACAGTTGAAAACAAGAGCAAGCAAGTAACAACCATTAAAAGTGCAAGTAAAAACATCATGGCAACTACAAGGAGAATTCTGTCCTGAAAAGGTGGGTTTTGAGAGAGGATTTGAACTGAGGGAGGGAGTCAATATTTCGGATGTCAGATGGGAGTGAGTTCCAGAGTTTGAGAGCAGAGCGGCTGAAAGCTCTGCTCCCCATGGTGGTGAGCCGGGCAGAGGGGACAGTGAGGTGGATGGAAGAGGAGGATCTGAGGGAGCGGGAGGAGGTGGCAGTGTGAAGGAGGTCAGACAGATAGGGAGGGGCGAGGTTATGAATGGCTTTGAAGGTATGAAGGAGAATTTTAAAGTTAATACCGGGGTTAATTGGAAGCCAGTGGAGTTGCTTTAGGATGGGGGTGATGTGGTGGAAAGAGGGGGTTTGGGAGATGATACGGGCAGCTGAGTTCTGGACCAGTTGAAGCTTATGGAGGGATTTCTGGGGGAGACCAAATAGGAGAGCGTTACAATAATCGATACGGGAGGTGACATGGCTCTGTACAAGAATAGAGGTGGTGTGGGGGGTGAGGGAGGGACGGAGGCGTTTTATATTACGTAGATGGAAGTAGGCGGTGCGGGTGGTGGTGTTGATATGGGATTTGAAGGAGAGTGAGCCATCGAGGCAATCTGTCAGGGAGGAGGGAGGGAGGATGGAGTTGGGTTTGGTGGAGAGGTAGTGCTGGGTGTCATCCGCGAAGCAGTGAAAAAGAATATTAAATTTCCGGAAAATAACGCCAAGGGGAAGGAGGTAAGTAATGAAAAGGAGGGGACCCAGGACAGAGCCCTGGGGGACACCAGAGGAGACAGGGGAGGGTTGGGAACGGAAGGATTTGAGTTGGACGAACTGAGTGCGGTCTGAGAGATAGGAGTGGAACCAGTCAAGGGGGATGCCAGTGATGCCGATGGAGGATAAACTATTGAGGAGGATGGTGGGGAAAATTGTGTCAAAGGCCGCACTCAGGTCAAGGAGGATGAGGATGGAGAGTAAACCAGAATCAGCTGCAGTAAGAAGGTCGTTGGTGATTTTCAAGAGCACTCAAATGCAATGTATACTCCAAGCAATGCTTTAAATAAAGAACCCATCGACTTTGAGATGAGGGGAACCGGAAGTGCCAAAATGCTAACGGATTTCCGGGTTTCAGGACTCATTCCTGCACCACTCTATGGGAGGGGGGGGGGGGGGGGGGGCACCAAAATGACTTCCGGAAATCTGTCAGCATTTTTGCTAGAGCCGGCCCTGCACGCCAAAAAATCTGAAGGGTCTGCTTTAGCTAACAGTTTGCGCCAACAGCACTGATCTGGCCCCCATTTAAAATGCTTGAGTTTAAATGTTGTCCCGTTTTGACCCCTTGAATAATACCTGGACCGGGGTGCGCGTATCTGCGCCACCAGTTTGCAGTTTGTCCTGCCCACTTATTTGCATTTGAATATTGTCCACTTTAACGCAAGGCCTTACAATAACACACTTTATGCTCAATGGAAAATTCACATTGTAAACAACTAATGAAACCTGTAATCACTTCAGATTCTTTACTACCACACTACAAGTACAGTGATCTGCCATGTGCCACAATACCATGATAAGAGAGTTGCTGTACACATTTACAACTTTTACACACAGATGCTTATAATATCTGCTGTGACTGCTTCACAAACTGTTGAAACAGTTAAAGCCACCAAGGTGTGATAGGGTGTGGCAATCAGACGGTACCTTTCTTTCATACACATATTACAACAAGTGGCCTTTAGTTATGTAAATGGTTGTTTACAGCCAAGTAGTCTAATCAGAATTGTTGGCTGAATCACCCATTGAAACAGTTGGTTTCTTTCCTTACTTACTATTTGTGCTGTATAACTCTAACCCGAGTTGTTGGCTGAAACCACCCAACAGTTGGTTTCTTTATTGCTACTTTACTTACTATTTGTGCTGTCTACATTACACTTAATCACTTTCCTCAGCTTACTCCTACAAACTCCACATTACTCATTAGTTCAAGATGTGATAGGGTGTGGCAATTGTGGTGTGTTCTTGAGGAAGAAGGCTGCCGACACAGGAAACGCTTTAACTCACTATATTTGTTTAGCTTTAGTTATATTAATCTACCAAGCAAATGGAGGGGTATTGTAAAAGTCACGCGCGTGGAGCTCCCCTTAGCTTAGCATCTGTCCAGATACGCTGCCTAGGGTTTCTGCCCTCCCCCCGGATGTTTTGCCTTGTAGTATCCGGGCAGGCGTGGCCTCTATGACGCATAATGGCTAGTGTGTGGTGAGCGTTCTGGCGCATACTGGCTGCTGTGCATCACCCAAGTGGGTGCTACACTCTGGTAGCGGATGAGGTGTCATATCTCCCCCACACACACACACACTATGCAAAGCGCTTTGAGTTCTTGAAAAGCGCTATATAAATGCAATGAATTATTATTATTATTAGTAGTTAAACATAATGGCAATGGCCATTAACTAATAACTAAATACAGATAGTACTGTGAGAATGTCATTCCACCTAAAGTACATTTATTACGGTAGGAGTTGCCATATATATATGGTATGGTATATACTATACTAGATAGAGATACACACATATTTATACACCTGTTAGGTCTAAGGTTATTACACACAGTGTGCTGTGTACATACAGTGGTAGTAACCAACATTATAGTAAAAATATGGCAAAAACTGCTGCTGTGGTCCGTGTACGAAGTATAATTCATTTACAGTTGTTCACGTTGTATAATGAAAAAGGCCAGTTTAGGGGGTATTGCCTAATTTCATTGTCCGAGACGTGCAATGCAATTCAGTGTGCCAAAGCGTCAGCTTGTTCCATTATCCAAATTGTACAATGAAATTTGAACAAGGAAGTCGAGAGCCGGAAACAGAGACAGCTCGCCTTCAAAGTAAAGCAAGGTAAAAGTTGCGCGTTTTGAAGTGTGTTCGTTGCAATGGCTGCAGGAGTCAATTTAAGGAGAGCAAAACAAATAAATAAACAAATAGCCTAAATAATTAACATAATTCATAGCCGTCAGTCATAGTCATATTTCTGCCACTTTCCCACAACTGATTGTGAATAAATTGCAAATGGTAGCAAACACTGGAATTATCAGAGTGCTGTGATTCATGTAGGCATGTCATGATTAATTTATAGGGATGCTCCGATCAATCGACCACCGATCGTTATCGGCCGATATGGACCCTAAACAGGTTGATCGGTGGGCTCTCAAAGTGCAGATCAGAAAAGCCGATCGCATATATATATATATATATATATATATATATATATATATATATATATATATATATATATACAGTGTATTGCATTTTCCGAACGTTTGTAGTTTTTTAAATTCATTTTCTGGGTTAGGGTTTTGCCCGTTTTCAAGAGAGAAAGTATAACCTGATCATATTTTGTTCATATTATAGGGAGATTGATGTTGTAAAAATATAAATATAGGCTACATTCTATTTCAAGTGTTTTTAGACGTGTTTCCAGCTGCTTTGTTTGTTCATGAATTGGATGAACATGAATTGTTTGGAGTTCACATTGTGGGACATACAGTGTGGTGTGGGACAATAATAGTTTTTTTTAACAAACTTTATTGTTAACAATATTATGACATTACAACATAAACAATAGTAGGCCTACAGTACTTCCGGCTGACACGTGGTCACGGCCATAGACATAATAATAATAAAAAAAATAAAATAAAATAAAAATATATATATATATACACATACACACACACACACACACAAATAGTTAGTCTATGGTCACGGCGTCTTTCAGCATAGCCCCTAGCAACCTGACGTCATTGAAACATGGTGCAGGAATCAGAGCTATAGAGTAAACATAGAGTTGTTTACTCTATAGCTCTGATACATAAATAATAACTAACTAATAGGACGGATGCCCACACACCGCTGAACGTCAAACGTCGCTAAAGTGCCCTTACCGACAGTCGCCATTTGACGTTCTGGGAGTGAAACCGTGTTGTTCTGACTGAGTTTTCATAAAGATTATGCAATACATATTACACCCCAACTGTTTCTGTGGTGGGTTTTGAAAACACAAAAGAAAACCGTGACCCGCGTCTTTGAGGTTTACACCCGCGACTCCGTTTTCAAAACAGCCCAATTTGGCGAGAAGGCCGTGAAGCTGGCAACCCTGCATCACCGTCACCTTAATTATAATTTATGTATTTTATAACCAGCAATTTATGCATAATAACCATGAAATGTCCTTGTTGGTTGTGCTTTCTTCAGGCGCCTCCACAGTGCCACGCGTGGATACTGTAGGTACAACATGCTATGATACTTTGAAATGCGACGTAATCCAGTGTTCACGAAAACGTTCAACGTATGCTTTTGGCGACTGGGTTGGTTATTGTCATGACAACAGAGCCAGCAATAAAGTCAAAAGTTCAAGGTAAATCAACTCTTTCTACCAGATCAGACTCATCACAGACCGCAACACTCTATATAGCCTTCAACGTTCACCCAAAGTAACAGATTAGTAAACTTAATCTAATAAATAAGTTGATATATTAATGAATTATTACATGCATACATGAATCACAGCACTCTATTACACTCCTTAAATTGACCGCTGCAGCCAGCACACGTTGAAGGCGAGCTGTCTGTTTCCGGCTCTCGACTTCCTTGTTCAAATTTCATTGTACAACTTGGATAATGGACCAAGCTGACGCTTTGGCGCGCTGAATTGCATTGCACGTCTCGGACAATGAAATTAGGCAATACCCCCCTAAACTGGCCTTTTTCATTATACAACGTGAACAACTGTACATGAATTATACTCCGTACACGGACCTGCTGTTCCCATATAATCAACTATTGACAACAATTTAGACCCCATTACAACTTTTAATAAACTGATGAAAGAGGAATGATAAATAAACTTGCCGTAAGAAGAAAAGGGATCACGAACTTCAAATCCTTGAAAAATGCTAAACAGCTCCTCTCCTCTCCGTTCCGCAAAACCCAAGACCACTTCTGACTTCAAGCCATTTATACTTTCCCGCTGAATATGTTCAAATCAGCCAATCACAACGCAGGGCAGAAAGGGGGCGGGGCATCAACACAAACGCCTGGAAAACATGATAAACTAAAGTTGTAACAATGATTGCAATCTTAACTTTACAGCATAAACTCATGTCATCATGACTTTAAATACCAACTTTAATGCTATTTAGTAACATTCCCAGTGTGTTTTATCCAGAGCTCAGCTGGTAAATCAGCTGTTCTGTCCGCTGTGCCGGCCGGCGTTAGCGCGATCAGCGTGTCCCAGTGGAAGCGCCATTAAAACACCAGAAACAAAATATCCCTAAAACAACATCGTTAGAGAGGACAGACTTCAGAGAACTACAGTGAAAAAATAACAACAAACAAAACGAGAATAAGTTATACAAAAAATCTAATTCCCATCCAGACCACTAGATGGAGCCAATTTCCATTTCAGCTCTTTTCTTCAATGGTAGAGGCCTTGTTAATGTTTGAATGGCATCGACATCAATTTACTGGTGGGAACAATCAAAGCAAGTGGTTGTGAGATAAGTGGATGTCATATTTTAACAGCACAAAATAAGCCTCTGCTAATTGCTAATGTAGGCTAAGCATCCGTGCTGATGTGACAAATTGTAGACTGTGTACACATGTGGTTGTCTGTGTGTGTGTGTGTGTGTCTGTGCATACGTGCATGTTAGCTACAACAAGTCGCTGCCCCAGTCCACCGCACACTGCATGGACCGCGACGGATGAGAACCTGTCGCGACACTATCCACGCAACCCAGTCGCCAAAAGCATACGTTGACAGTGAACGTTTTCGTGAACACTGGATTACGTCGCATTTCAACGTAACATAGCGTGTTGTACCTACACTATCCACGCGAGGCGCCTGAAGAAAGCACAACCAACAAGGACATTTCATGGTTATTATAAAATACATAAATTGCTGGTTATAAAATACATAAATTAGAATTAAGGTGACGGTGATGCAGGGTTGCCAACGGCCCGTGCCCACTGCATGCGTTCATCAACGCATCCCATTGACTTTGAATGGGGCGGAGCCGCAATGCATTGTGGCTCCGTCCGTTGTGTCGGCTCCGTCCGTTGCGTTGAGAAGTTGAGAAAATTTTAACTTTTCAGGCCGCGACGGATCCGTCAGCCAATCAGATCACATTATGCAAATATATGTCCGGTGACGCTACTTGGACTATGCCCAATAAAATCACCTTTGTGGTACAACGCGGGAAAACACATACGTATGTCAAAAAAGCCGACCGGCAGCGGGGGATTTAATAATGGAGGACAAACTAATAATTGCGGTGGGTAATCGCGCTATACTCTACGACCAGTCTTTATACAGGGACACCAACCGCCGGGACCTGGCGTGGCGAGAGATGTCACTGGAGGTGGGGAACCAGGTAACATAATGTTTCGGATTATTTTCGATTTATGTATATCGTCGTCCGTTGACGGACGCATGCAGTGGGCACCTTGCCCAATGCATGCATCCGTCAACGGACGACGGAAGGCATGTCTGACGGATGGGGGCGTGGAATTTGCCGACGGAGCCAGACGCAGCCAGCAGCCAATAAAATCGCTTCTTACAAAAACAAAGCCGCATTCTTCCTGCATTTTGTTATTGCTCTTTTGTATTGCAAGATGGATCCCGTCGTTGCAATATATTCCGATATACATAAATCGGAAATAATCCAAAACATTATGTTACCTGGTTCCCCCACCTCCAGTGACAACTCTCACCACGCCAGGTCCCGGCGATTGGTGTCCCTGTATAAAGACTGGTAACTTAAACTTAACAAGTTTACATATTGTCACACTCACTGAACAAGAACAGAGGTGAACCCAAAAGCACGACAAAATGACCAGCAAAAATCCACACGGTTTATTTTAAAAAAAACAAAAAACAATCTATGACCAGGGAATCAGGTAGCGAATGCCAGCGAACGAAGCACAATACAAAGATGAGTGTTGTTAAAAACAAAAAGACGGACGATGGTAAAAAGAGAAGAGGCCGGTACAACGAAGGAGGTTTCACCTATGTGTCTGGATTTATTCAACAATTACAAATTACAACACCTGATCAAATGAGCACAGAGTGTGAGTGGCACTTAGCCGTTTGGTACCAAAAGTTTGCAAGAGAACTGAGACACCTCTGCATAGAGCCTGTCTCCGGATAAGCACACTGAGGGGAGGACAGGTCCTTCTTCTTATAATCAGCAGTTTTTCCCGCCGGTGTCAACCCCCCCCCCCTCCTCCCAGCTAGTTTCAATCATGAGGTGTCTGTTCCCCATTGGTGCTCCAGATAGAGGTTATCGGGGTGAGGTCTTTATTGCAGGGTTTTCCTGCCGTCTGGTTTCAGTTCCTAGTTTTCCAGGGTGAGGTCAAGTTCAGTACCATGTACTTTGTCCGCTACGTGTGTGCTAACTGTGTCACCTGTGTCAGTCATTAAAGACATGTACTTTGTCCGCTATGTGTGTGTGATTTGACAGTCATCAGTGACAGTTTATTTTATCCACTATGTGTGTGCAGTTTGATAATCCATTGGTCTGCTTTGTATGCACAGTCCGGGTCATTAAAACAACAATTCTTTCAGGGGGTCAATTTTTCAACAACATGAGGGAACAAAGGGAAGTGGACAGGTATATAAACTGAGGGACTAATGAGGAAATGACCTGCAGATGAGGAGATGGGTGAGTGGCATGGCCATCGAGTATAAACTAAACAAATGAGTAGAATAAATAGACTACTTGGAGATCAGGAAGGATTCATGACACATAACAGTACGGACCACATTACAGATGTTGGAAACTATTTTCTTTCTTCAAGACATGCGTTTGGGTGTTGATTTTCTCTCTCCTGTGTGAAGACGTCGGTGTACCTGGAGTAGGGACGTCAACAATTATACAATGGGTAGTTCCAATTAAGTAATCTGATTGGTCAACTAGGCATTAATAATGTGATCACATCAGGTTAAAGTTAGAACAGACCTCTTAAAATAATGGGGACGGACTGCTTTGTGCTGCTATAAGAACATCTGATGCACCCTGACCTCATTAAACCACAACAACAAACGCCAATTACATTGTATAATACCCTAGTAGGATAGAAGTGTGATGTGAATGCACTGATGTACCTTAAAATGAGTAGTGGTACGGTTTCTCTCCTTTATGGATGCGCTGGTGACTCTTCAGATGTTCAGATTGACTAAAGGTTTTTCCACACTGCTGACAGTAGTACGGTTTCTCTCCTGTATGGATGCGCTGGTGACTCTTCAGATGTTCAGATTGACTAAAGGTTTTTCCACACTGCTGACAGTGGTACGGTTTCTCTCCTGTATGGATGCGCTGGTGACTCTTCAGATGTTCAGATTGACTAAAGGTTTTTCCACACTGCTGACAGTGGTACGGTTTCTCTCCTGTATGGATGCGCTGGTGAATCTTTAGATAAGCAGATGTTGTAAAGCTCTTCCCACACTGCTGACAGTGGTACGGTTTCTCTCCTGTATGGATGTGCTGGTGACTCTTCAGAGAACTAGAGTAACTAAAGGTTTTTCCACACTGCTGACAGTGGTAGGGTTTCTCTCCTGTATGGGTGTGCTGGTGACTCTTCAGAGAACTAGAGTAACTAAAGGTTTTTCCACACTGCTGACAGTGGTAGGGTTTCTCTCCTGTATGGATGCGCTGGTGACTCTTCAGATAAGCAGATGTTGTAAAGCTCTTCTCACACTGCTGACAGTGGTACGGTTTCTCTCTTGTATGGATGTGCTGGTGATTCTTCAGATGATCAGAGCGACTAAAGGTTTTCCCACACTGCTGACAGTGGTACGGTTTCTCTCCTGTATGAATGCGCTGGTGACTCTTCAGAGAACCAGAGCGACTAAAGGTTTTTCCACACTGCTGACAGTGGTACGGTTTCTCTCCTGTATGGGTGCGCTGGTGACTCTTCATATTTTCAGATTGATTAAAGGTTTCCCCACACTGCTGACAGCAGTACGGTCTCTCTCCTGTGTGAAGACGCTGGTGTACCTGGAGTAGGGACAACAATTATACAATAGGTAATTCCAATTAAGCAATCTGATTGGTCGACTGGGCATTTAGAATGTGATAATCTCAGGTAAAAGTAGGGATGCATGACAAATATCAGGTCCAATAAATGAGGGGTTCTCAATCTTTTTCAAGCCAGGAACCCTTACAATGGATACATGTTTACAAGGACCCCCTGCCATTGTTATAGTTTGCATCCTGAATCCAACTCAATGACCATGAATCCGAAAAAAAATATTGTCCTTGTACTACTTGCCAGGAAATGTATTAACATGCATTGTAAATCTTGTGCTCCGCCTACTGGCTCAATTAACTTTTCTTGAAGAAAATGACACTGTGGTAATTATCTCAAAAAAGGTACGCTTTTTTTATAAATTATTTTCAGGACCCCTTGGCCATATGCTACGGACCCCCAGGGGTCCCTGGACTCCACTTTGACAACCGCAGTGATAAATTATCGGACGATAATGGGAAATATGCAGAAATTATGCTTTATTCCGATAATTAAATTACAGCCTTTAAATGGAGCCGATAACTTCACCAGTGCTGCACACTGTTGTCACTCTCATGAAGTCTAACTTGTGCATCTGAGCAGAGCCACACGGTGTGGTCTTAGTAGATGAGGGAGCAAAACAGCAAACATGTCATCGCCGGTTTGGACGTTTTTCAGTCGCAGAGGACGGCAGCATGATTGCCATTTGAAATACATGTTCAGCTGGGGTTCCAAGAGGAGGGACAAAGTCTACTAGATTTACCACAACAAATCTTAAAAGTCACCTGCAGTGTCCACTGCAACTTGTGTTTACAATTATTAGTGATGTCAGTTGGTTGGTAACTGTGGAGGGTGTATGTGGAGTGTGTGCTGTTGATGGCTGGTTTACAGCCTCACCTAGGGCTGTTCGATTAATCGATATTAAATCTTAATCGCGATTATGTAACTAGGAAGATGTGAAAACGTGAAACTCGTAAAATCGATTTTTCACTTCAACTAACGCAATTACGCCACAGCCCCGCTGAGCTGCTTTGCCGTAGTTACTTCCGCCTCTGACCACTTCTCACCACATGGCTTTACGGCACATTGTAAACAAACATGTCGGCGTTGGATTTAGTTGCTAAAAAGAAGAGCAAGTACGTTGTGTTATTCACGGTTATATGAGCGGCGGGTGACTTTTTAGGGAAACCCATTTCGCACCTAGTATAACTAATGCGTCGCGCGCTTCAAGAGCGGCCATGTTGAGTTTTGAGTCTAAAATATTTGTTTTGGTCCCGGCGGGTGAGTTTTATGTGTTGCGCGTTTTACGACGAGTACATGAAAATCACGGAGGAGTTTTATAAAGTCGTGGCTATTTACTTGTGTGTGTGTGTGTGTGTGTGTGTGTGTGTGTGTGTGGGGGGGAAATGTGTGTGTGTGTGTGGGGGAAATGTGTGTGTGTGTGTGTTGATGGTAGACCGTGTGTGTGTGTGTGTGTGTGTGTGGATAGAAGGTGTGTGTGTGTGTGTGTGTGTGTGTGTGTGTGTCGATGGTAGAATGTGTTTGTGTGTGTGTGTGAAATGTATGTATGTGTGTGTGTTGATGGTAGACCGTGTGTGTGTGTGTGTGTGTGTCGATGATAGAATGTGTGTGTGTGTGTGTCGATGATAGAATGTGTGTGTGTGTGTGTGTGTGTGTGTGTGTGTGTGTGTGTGTGTGTCGATGGTAGAATGTGTATGTGTGTGTGTGTGTGAAATGTGTGTGTGTTTGTGTGTCGATGGTAGAATGTGTGTGTGTCGATGGTAGACTGTGTTTATGTGTGTTTGTGTGTGTGTGTGTGTGTGTCGATGGTAGAATGTGTGTGTTTATGTGTTTGTGTGAAATGTGTGTGTGTGTGTGTCGATGGTAGACTGTGTTTATGTGTGTTCATTCATGGGTTACTTTATTATTTAGCTTGTAAAGACCCAGTTTAGTTTCGAAAATGTCTTATTTTACTTAACGTATATTCTTCAAGCTTTATTTATTTTACAAAAATAATTTTGCACTTTTTTCATTCATTTCTGGTTTAATCAGAGAAATGTTTAAAGCCCAATGGGGAAAATGTTCAATAAACAGCATATTTGAAATAATTTCTTTGTCTTTTGTTATTTCACAAAATAATCGTAATCGTAATCGAAAATCGGATTTTGAGAGAAGAAAATCGAGATTTTATTTTTGGGCTAAATCGAACAGCCCTAGCCTCACCTAGCCTGAGTCAGACTGATTGGACTCTGGCTGGGTAGGGCTGCACACCTGTGGTGCATGAGCAATCATGGCACCCAGGATAAACCAGCCATCAACACACACACTCAGGGAGGAGCCACAGTCATGACAGTTGTACCATCAGCTCGGCGAATACCATCTGCCTGAAAACTCCAGTGTTTCCCCTATGTATTCAGCAGTGGCGCAGCGCCACTGCTGGAAAATCAGCGCCACTGCAAAAATCTTCACATGATCGGTATTTAGCACAACTACAACGTCATCTTGAAATTGCCAAGCGTTAAAGGGGAAATGAACCCAAAAACAACACTATGCTCCAACACTATATTTCATCACATGAATAAAGTTGATTGTGCTGCCATCAAATGTACTAACTCCATATAAAAAAGAAAATAATTTAACGGCTACAGTAACGGTGATTTGACGCGTCATCAAATCACCGGAAGAAAAATGCAGGACTACAAGTTATGAACGTTCTGAATGTGAATCTTCAGGAGAGCAGCCCTCTCGGACACACACACACACACAGGGGTTGAAATAAGGCTGTTTTACTCGCCAAATGCGAGTAATTTTTGTATTTGTCGAGTAATTTATGAAGACCACTCGCCACTCTGGCGAGTAATCTAAGAATTTGCCGCGATTGCCGCGGACCCGCCAGCAACGGACCCGCTAGCCGCGGACCCGACCGCGCAGCACCCACCGCCGTCTACAATCGCTGTTAACAGCATGTTACAGCCAAGCACGTGCGGAGGGGGGGGGCTATGGGTGCCCGAGCCCCTGCCCTTTTCCCTTTGTAGGACCAAAGTGCCCCCCCCCCCCCCCCCCGCTAAACAATCGCGCAACAGAAATCCTCCGGTAGCACCCCCCCAACAATCGCGCAATAGAAATCCTCCGGTAGCAACCTCCCCCGCTCAACAGAAATCCTCCGGTAGCACCCCCCCCCCCCCCCCCCCCCGCTCAACAATCGCGCAACAGAAATCCTCCGGTAGCACCCCCCCACCCCCCCCCCCCCCCCCCCGCTCAACAATCGCGCAACAGAAATCCTCCGGTAGCACCCCCCCCGCTCAACAATCGCGCAACAGAAATGAGCACCTGCCCCTCAAAGGGTCTCTGCACGGCCCTGGTTACAGTGGTAACAGCATGTGTGTGTCCGAGAGGGCTGCTCTATTCGGACACATTACTATGAAGCCCCGGTGACGGTGTGGGAGTGCGGATGATAATAAAACAGCGGTAACAGCGATTGTAGACGGCGGTGGGTGCTGCGCGGTCGGGTCCGCGGCTAGCGGGTCCGTTGCTGGCGGGTCCGCGGCAATCGCGCCGAATTTTTAAATTACTCGCCAGAGTGGCGAGTGGTCTTCATTATTTACTCGACAAATACAAAAATTACTCGCATTTGGCGAGTAAAACAGCCTTATTTCAACCCCTGTGTGTGTGTGTGTCCGAGAGGGCTGCTCTCCTGAAGATTCACATTCAGAACGTTCATACCTTGTAGTCCTGCATTTTTCTTCCGGTGATTTGATGACGCGTCAAATCACCGTTACTGTAGCCGTTAAATTATTTTCTTTTTTATATGGAGTTAGTACATTTGATGGCAGCACAATCAACGTTATTCATGTGATGAAATATAGTGTTGGAGCATAGTGTTGTTTTTGGGTTCATTTCCCCTTTAAGACAACATTTTCAATATTTTTTGCCCCAATCAATTTTTACCAATAATGTAAATAAAAGCTTAAAATTAACACAAAAGAAAAACATGAGTAATCCTGTCTAAAATTATAAAATCAAGATTTCTGTTTCTGACCAGTTCAAGGTACGTGCTCCAATATTAAATCTGTTGATGGTATATCATATTTGTCTCAAAATGTCCATTTCTATCCACAAAACTTGCCAGAAGTTACGGTTTAAGGGGTTATTAAAAAAAAAAATCTTCCGGAGGTGAATGCCCCCAGACCCCTGCGCGCCGCCGCGTGCGGCTTGCCTCCGTTACGTAACAGCACCACTGCTGGAAAAATTTCTAGGGGAAACACTGAACTCCAATAAACATCTTGCACTACCATCTACCCGTGTCCTGTGTCGGAGGGCCCCAAAGGAAGCCCCTTTGGTGGCGTGTGGTGAGGGCAAACCCTGCCACAGTAACAAACTAGATTACTAACTGGTTATCGGCATTGAGGTAATCATCGGTTATCCACTTGTTGTAAAACATTATCCTGCATCCCGAGGTAAAGGGTAAAACAGATCTCTTAAAATGATGGTGGCGGACAGCGTTGAGCTGCTATGGGAAGATCTGATGCGCCATAACCTCATTTAGCCATGAACATAATCAGCAATTATGTTGCATCATACTCTGGTAGGATAGAAGACTGATGTGAATCAATGTGCTGACGTACCTTAAATTGACTTGGATTACTAAAAGTCTTCCCACACTGCTGACATTGGTACGGTTTCTCTCCTGTATGGATGCGCTGGTGAATCTTTAGTTGAGTAGTTGTAGTAAAGGTATTTCCACACTGCTTACAGTGGTACGGTTTCTCTCCTGTATGGATGCTTTGGTGTTTCTTCAGATCACCAGATTTATCAAAAGTTTCCCCACACTTTCCACAGCAGTACATTCTCTCTCCTGTGTGAAGACGCTGGTGTACCTGGAGTTGGGATGTTGACAATCATACAATAGGTAGTTCCAATCAGGGCTCCGAACCGGTTCAAGGAAAGAAAACGAAAACCGAAAACGAACGGAATTTTACGAGGAACGGAAACGGAAACGAAAACCAAATGGTCTTCAACTGTTCGGGAATAGAAACGTTATTCTGAAATCCCCAAAACCGGTTAATAACGTTTTTTTCCGTTCTCTATATAGCCTATAACATTTCACAAAAGCATAGCCTATTTCATGAAAAAAATAAAATAAAATCCGGTTGCCGCGTTCACTTCGCCGCCCGCTAAGCTCAGCTGACACAAATTCCCACCACCACCCTGGCGAGAGGCGATTTGGAAGCAACAGTTGCACTGAGCTCCATCTTCGAGTTTCTAGCCCACTTATCCAGAAATGATTTTGATACAAAATTATATTTATCATAGAATATAGGCTACAGTCAGCAGCAGTCTGCCTGGTATGTAAGATGGATATCGCAAATATTTTTGGATGATTTTTGCGCATTTAGACTACTGTGTAAATTAAGGTCAAATACCAATAACTACGTCTATTGTAAAGTATCGACCACAAAAATAGACTACACCCAATAACACTGCCGGAACGTTAAGGACGAACGTTATTTTACGTTCCGAACTGGTTCAGGAACCATATGTTGGTGGCGGTCGGCGGAACGCAATAACAAAAACGTTAAATATACCGGTTCCGTTCGGAGCTGAACGATTGAAAAATAATTTCGTTTTCAAGCCCTGGTTCCAATAGCAATCTAATTGGTCAACTAGGCATTTAGAATGTACGGTGGCCGAGAAGGGTCACAACACATGCAAACACCACAACACCTGCAAATTCAGAAAACACTTTCATCGATTACACAACACATGTGATGCAACTTCCAAAACACACGCATATTCAGAAAACACCTGCAAATTCAAAAGAACACCTGCAAACTCAGAAAACACCTGCATTGAGTTCACAACATGTGCGTTGCAAATATTCACAACACGAGCAAATAGGGAAACGAACTGCAAGTAATGACAAAGGAAATGTTATCAGGGGGACCATAATATCGGACGGACCCATGGCCGGTTCTATTCAATTACGGACGTCTTCAGTCATTGGATTGTGCTACAAGAGGTACGTGTTTCTCTTTTATTATGACAGACTTGTCGATGTGCTCTGATAACGAAGTGGATTTGTGTGTTTTCAACATATTAAGTCATTGTCCCCATAACGTTTGGAGAACGTTTAACAATTATCTGCATGGACTAATACGTTATGGGGACAATGACTTAATTGTCAACGTTTCCCTATTTGCTCGTGTTGTGAATATTTGCAACGCACGTGTTGTGAACTCAATGCAGGTGGTTTCTGAGTTTGCAGGTGTTTTTTGAATTTGCAGGTGTTTTTTTTGAATTTGCAGGTGTTTTCTGAATATGCGTGTGTTTTGGAAGTTGCATCGCACGTGTTGTGTAATCGATGAAAGTGTTTTCTGAATTTGCAGGTGTTGTGGTGTTTGCATGTGTTGTGACCCTTCTCGGCCACCGTAAAAATGTGATCAAATCAGGTAAACAGTAAAACAGAACTCTGAAAATGATGGTGGCGGACTGGTTGAGCTGCTATGGGAAGATCTGACTCGCCCTTATATCATTAAACCATAACAATACACACCAATTACATTGTAAAGTACCCTGGTAGGATAGAAGACCGTGTGATGTGAATGCGCTGACGTACCTCAAAATTACTTGGATCACTGAACGTCTTCCCACACTGCTGACAGTGGCACGGTTTTTCTCCTGTATGGATGCGCTGGTGTCTCTTCAGACTACTAGATTGACGAAAGGTTTTTCCGCACTGCTTACAACAGTGGCGTCTGGCTTCGTCTGCTGTAATCTGGCTCGTCTTTTGGACGGGTTCTGGGGAGGCTCTGACTGGCTCTTGAGGAGGCTGCGATGTATGGGAGGAGGCCGGTCTCACTTGGATTTTTCCACTCCTCAGCAGTCGGCCGTACAGATCACCATGGCTCCTCTTCATGTGTTCATAGAAGACGATCTGAGACGTTAACATTCAGGAGCACTGACACTGGGGACAGGGTAATACCTGCGCTGTGTCAGCTGGGATTTCACTCCTAGGAGAGAGAGATTATTAAAAATATATATATACTGAAATATTTAAAAGTGAATTAATTAATATTCAGAAAATGCGCATACAAACTGCACTATATAACTATCTGTACTTGTAGTATTTAATATGTTGTATGAATCTGTATAGTATTTTATGACAGACATATGTCCAAACCTGAGAAAACGACACAAACAGCCCAAAGCAGCATTGGATACCTAAAGGAATGGACACTAAAGGACACTAGGAAACAGGATCCCTTGAAACAGCCATACATTGACTTATGGTTCCCTCTTGCCACACAACCACTAGCGGCGCCAGGAATTTGATTGTGGGTGGGCCTCCAGAAAACTGCATGGGCCAATTAAAATAAGCCAAAATAAGGGGGGATCGTAACACACCACGGACCTATGACCGGCGGGGTTGTCTCAAAAACGAGTGACGCACTGGTCAGGCCTATTAATTGCCTATACAATGACGTTTTTTTGTCCTGCAGGACGGGAGAAGACACAAAATCGATGCATTTCTATTACTGTGCGGGCATAAATTCTCAAAATTGTGCGGGAGCGGAACACACACGTTGCGGGTGCGGGCGGACTGTGGGGTCCCCACTGGAGCCCGCGCAGGGCTCCAGTGGGGAGCAGCCTGCCGGGTTGGTGTTACTAGACACGCAACATGTTCGTTATGTCGAGATAATGAGATCATTAAGTCGTGATCTCGAGATAACGGGCCTAAAAAATGATAAGCAATTCAGTAGCCTATCTGTGAGGTTTGGCTACGGGAGGACGTGATGGGGAGAGGGGTGGGGTAGAAGCCGCTGATTGGCTGAGAAGCTTTCACTCAAAGCTTTCCTCAGACTGCTTATTGGGAGAACAGCTAGAATGAAAATCACTCACGGGCCTTAAATGGCCCACCCGGGCCCAACACAACCCGACTTACAAAACCACAATCAATATATCAGCAACACCTAACTAATAAAGGGCATCGTGTCCAGACAAAGTGAGATACTTCACTTACTCAGCGCAGCAGGGACCAACGACCAGCGGCTCGCAGCTCGTAACACGTGAGACTGCAGGGAGCCTAAATGCTAAAAACAAACATGTCAACCAGGAAGTTGCAATCGCCCTACGGTGCCCATCTAGGTCCAATCTTTGACCGGATGCAATCCGCGTCAAACCCATAGCGTATAGACGGCGCATGGGTAAAGAGGTACTCCTCAATCTTAAAGTAGAATTATTCGCCGAATTTTGGACCGATTTCCAAACGTATTTGTTTGTTAAAAACGTCACACATGTAGCTATGATACAGGTGCTTTCTCCGTGAGGGCATTGGCACAGATGATGTGTTTTTGCTCGGGGAACATACTGGAGACACACAATTTGGCGTTGACAACCACCATTGTAATCTACTGAAACTAGTGGTGTCTGTGTTCCTCAAGATTAGGCTGCACCACATTGCAAAACGTGGTAACCCTTCCTTTTACAGTCTGGTAATTACCAGGAAATTACCTGGTAATAAGATGTATTTATTAAGTACCAGGTAATAAATTGTTTTACCTTGTAATTACCAAGCACTTACCAGGTAATTACCCAGTATTTAATTACATAATTATCTGGTAAATACCAACAAGTTACCTGAAATTTACTGGATATTTTCCTGACATTTACTAGGTATGTACCCAATAATTACCTGGTAGATATCCTGCAATTGCATATTGTAGACAATAAACCCACTGAATATATGTGACTTTGTTGGCTGATAATAACTTATATATTTACCTGGTACTTACCAGGTATTTACTCAAAAATGATCGCATATTCACCTGGTAACTACCACTTATTTACCTGATATTTACCTGGTAAATACCAACAAGTTACCCAGTATTTACTAGATACTGAAAACTACCAGGTATTTATCCATTACCAATCACCCTGTGTAGTGACAGTGAGGGTAGTAATGACTCTGATTTTTACCTGGTAATTACCCAGTATTTACTTGATAACTGGCAACTATACCATGATACCATGTTCAAAACTACACACCCTAATGGGTGGTAGATGATTATAATCTACAATTACCAGGAAAGTATATGGTAATTGTAACTGCCGCACATTGGCAGTTTGTTTAATTTGTCAACCTCCTGTTTTTTTTGTTCCTGTTTAGAATGGCATTGGGGCGGAACTAATTGCCGCGGGCATATGTTTCCTACACCACACCTTTTAGCAACGCACCTAGCCAAACAGCGCGAAAGAAGCAGCACGTTCTATAAGCTATAAGTTAAAGTTAAAAGCTAAAGGCACTTAAAGTAGAACAACTATAAAGGACAAGGAAGAAGCATACAAGAAAATTCCCTCCTTAAGTAGTTAAATATATATATATATATATATATATATATATATATATATATATATATATATATATATATATATATATACACACACGATATATATATATATATATATATACACACGATATATATATATATACACACGATATATATATATATATATATACACGATATATATATATCGTGTATCTATATACATAATATCTAACATATACTGTATATATATATATAACATATATATGGGGTCCGCAACTGTCATGAACTATAGCACTCACAGCGGTTAGCTCATGCGGACCCTTCAGTTTGCGCCAACAGCACTGATCTGGCCCCCATTTAAAATGCTTGAGTTTAAATGTTGTCCCGTTTTTACCT
This sequence comes from Merluccius polli, assembly GCA_030340625.1. Lineage (NCBI taxonomy): Eukaryota > Metazoa > Chordata > Actinopteri > Gadiformes > Merlucciidae > Merluccius > Merluccius polli. The sequence continues at coordinate 44,436 of JAOPHQ010002889.1, forward strand.
ATAAATAATACCTGGACCGGAGTGCGTGTATCTGCGCTACCAGTTTGCAGTTTGTCCTGCCCACTTATTTGCATTTGAATATTGTCCACTTTAACGCAAGGCATTACAACAACACACTCAATGGAAAATTCACATTGTAAACAAATAATGAAACCTGTAATCACTTCAGATTCTTTACTACCACACTACAAGTACAGTGATCTGCCATGTGCCACAATACCATGATAAGAGAGTTGCTGTACACATTTACACATTTTACACACAGATGCTATTAATATCTGCTGTGACTGCTTCACAAACTGTTGAAACAGTTAAAGCCACCAAGGTGTGATAGGGTGTGGCAATCAGACAGTATCAGAGATGGGTGAGGAAAACAAGGTGAATGGCATGGCCATGGAGTATAAACTAAACAAATGAGTAGAAGAAATAGACTACTTGGAGATCAGGAAGGATTCATGACACATAACAGTACGGACCACATTACAGATGTTGGAAACTATTTTCTTTCTTCAAGACATGTGTTTGGGTGTTGATTTTCTCTCTCCTGTGTGAAGACGTCGGTGTACCTGGAGTAGGGACGTCAACAATTATACAATGGGTAGTTCCAATTAAGTAATCTGATTGGTCAACTAGGCATTAAGAATGTGATCACATCAGGTTAAAGTTAGAACAGACCTCTTAAAATGATGGTGACGGACCGCTTTGTGCTGCTATAAGAACATCTGATGCACCCTGACCTCATTAAACCACAACAACAAACGCCAATTACATTGTATAATACCCTAGTAGGATAGAAGTGTGATGTGAATGCACTGATGTACCTTAAAATGACCTGGATCACTGAATGTCTTGCCACACTGCTGACAGTGTTACGGTTTCTCTCCTGTATGGATGCGCTGGTGACTCTTCAGAGATCCAGATTGACTAAAGGTTTTCCCACACTGCTGACAGTGGTACGGTTTCTCTCCTGTATGGATGCGCTGGTGACTCTTTAGTTGAGTAGATGATGTAAAGGTTTTTCCACACTGCTTACAGTGGTACAGTTTCTCTCCTGTATGGATGCGCTGGTGAATCTTCAGGTAAGCAGATGTTGTAAAGGTTTTCCCACACTGCTCACAGTGGTACGGTTTCTCTCCTGTATGGATGCTCTGGTGTTTCGTCAGATGACCAGCGCGACGAAAGGTTTTCCCACACTGCTGACAGTGGTATGGTTTCTCTCCTGTATGGATACGCTGGTGACTCTTCAGATGATCAGAGCGACTAAAGGTTTTCCCACACTGCTGACAGTGGTACGGTTTCTCTCCTGTATGGATGCGCTGGTGAATCTTCAGAGAACCAGAGTGACTAAAGGTTTTTCCACACTGCTGACAGTGGTACGGTTTCTCTCCTGTATGGATGCGCTGGTGACTCTTCAGATGTTCAGATTGTTTAAAGGTTTCCCCACACTTTCCACAGCAGTACGGTCTCTCTCCTGTGTGAAGACGTCGGTGTACCTGGAGTAGGGACAACAATTATACAATGGGTAATTCCAATTAAGCAATCTGATTGGTCAACTAGGCATTTAGAATGTGATAATCTCAGGTAAAAGTAGGGATGCATGACAAATATCAGGTCCAATAAATCAGGTTCTCAATCTTTTTCAAGCCAGGAACCCATACAATGGATACATGTTTACAAGGACCCCCTACCATTGTTATAGTTTGCATCCTGAATCCAACTCAATGACCATGAATCCGAAAAAATATATTGTCCTTGTACTACTTGCCAGGAAATGTATTAACATGCATTGTAAATCTTGTGCTCCGCTTACTGACTCAAATAACTTTTCTTGAAGAAAATGACACTGTGGTAATTATCTCAAAAAGGTACGCTTGTTTTACTTCACATTTTTAATTTTTTTCAATTATGTAGGAGTTTTATAAATTATTTTCAGGACCCCATGGCCATATGCCACGGACCCCCAGGGGTCCCTGGACTCCACTTTGACAACCGCAGTGATAAATTATCGGACGATAATGGGAAATATTTAGAAATGATGCTTTATTCCGATAATTAAATTACAGCCTTTAAATGGAGCCGATGACTTCACCAGTGCTGCACGCTGTTGTCACTCTCATGACGTCTAACTTGTGCATCTGAGCAGAGCCACACGGTGTGGCCTTAGTAGATGAGGGAGCAAAACAGCAAACATGTCATCGGACATTGGACGTTTTTCAGTCGCAGAGGACGGCAGCATGATTGCCATTTGAAATACATGTTCAGCTGGGGTTCCAAGAGGAGGGACAAAGTCTACTAGATTTACCACAACAAATCTTAAAAGTCACCTGCAGTGTCCACTGCAACTTGTGTTTACAATTATTAGTGATGTCAGTTGGTTTGTAACAAACTACAGATTACTAACCGGTTATCAGCATTGAGGTAATCATCGGTTATCCACTTGTTGTAAAACATTATCCTGCATCCCGAGGTAAAGGGTAAAACAGATCTCTTAAAATGATGGTGGCGGACAAGACTGATGTGAATCAATATGCTGACATACCTTAAAATGACTTGGATCACTAAAAGTCTTCCCACACTTCTGACATTGGTACGGTTTCTCTCCTGTATGGATGCGCTGGTGAATCTTTAGTTGAGTAGATGATGTAAAGGTTTTTCCACACTGCTTACAGTGGTACCGTTTCTCTACTGTATGGATGCGCTGGTGTTTCGTCAGATGACCAGAGTGACTAAAGGTTTTCCCAGACTGCTGACAGTGGTACGGTTTCTCTCCTGTATGGATGCGCTGGTGAATCTTTAGATAAGTAGATGATGTAAAGGTTTTTCCACACTGCTGACAGTGGTACGGTTTCTCTCCTGTATGGATGCGCTGGTGAATCTTTAGATAAGTAGATGATGTAAAGGTTTTTCCACACTGCTGACAGTGGTACGGTTTCTCTCCTGTATGGATGCGCTGGTGAATCTTCAGATAAGCAGATGTTGTAAAGGTTTTTCCACACTGCTCACAGTGGTACGGTTTCTCTCCTGTATGGATACGCTGGTGAATCTTCAGGTAAGCAGATGTTGTAAAGGTTTTTCCACACTGCTCACAGTGGTACGTTTTCTCTCCTGTATGGATGCGCTGGTGAACCTTTAGATGAGTAGATGATGTAAAGGTTTTCCCAGACTGCTCACAGTGGTACGGTTTCTCTCCTGTATGGATGCTCTGGTGTGTCGTCAGATGACCAGCGCGACGAAAGGTTTTCCCACACTGCTGACAGTGGTACGGTTTCTCTCCTGTATGGATGCGCTGGTGAATCTTTAGATAAGTAGATGATGTAAAGGTATTTCCACACTGCTCACAGTGGTACGGTTTCTCTCCTGTATGGATACGCTGGTGAATCTTCAGATTATCAGAGCGACTAAAGGTTTTTCCACACTGCTGACAGTGGTACGGTTTCTCTCCTGTATGGATACGCTGGTGTTTCTTCAGATCACCAGAGCCACTAAAGGTTTTTCCACACTGCTGACAGTGGTACGCTTTCTCTCCTGTATGGATACGCTGGTGAATCTTCAGAGAACCAGATGTTGTAAAGGTTTTTCCACACTGCTGACAGTGGTACGGTTTCTCTCCTGTATGGATGCGCTGGTGTTTCTTCAGATCACCAGATTCATTAAAAGTTTCCCCACACTTTCCACAGCAGTACATTCTCTCTCCTGTGTGAAGACGCCGGTGTACCTGGAGTTGGGATGTTGACAATTATACAATAGGTAGTTCCAATAGCAATCTAATTGGTCAACTAGGCATTAAGAATGTGATCAAATCAGGTAAACGGTTAAACAGATCTTTGAAAATGATGGTGGCAGACTGGTTGAGCTGCTATGGGAAGATCTGACTCGCCCTTATATCATTAAACCATAACAATACACACCAATTACATTGTAAAGTACCCTGGTAGGATAGAAGACCGTGTGATGTGAATGCGCTGACGTACCTCAAAATTAGTTGGATCACTGAACGTCTTCCCACACTGCTTACAGTGGTACAGTTTTTCTCCTGTATGGATGCGCTGGTGTCTCTTCAGACTACTAGATTGACGAAAGGTTTTTCCGCACTGCTTACAACAGTGGCGTCTGGCTTCGTCTGCTGTAATCTGGCTCGTCTTTTGGACGGGTTCTGGGGAGGCTCTGACTGGCTCTTGAGGAGGCTGCGATGTATGGGAGGAGGCCGGTCTCCACTTGGATTTTTCCACTCCTCAGCAGTCGGCCGTACAGATCACCATGGCTCCTCTTCATGTGTTCATAGAAGACGATCTGAGACGTTCACATTCAGGAGCACTGACAGTGGGGACAGGGTAATACCTGCGCTGTGTCAGCTGGGATTTCACTCCTAGGAGAGAGAGATTATTAAAAATATACTGAAATATTTAAAAGTGAATTAATTAATATTCAAAAAATGCACATACAAACTGCACTATATAACTATCTGTACTTGTAGTATTTATTATGTTGTATGAATCTGTTTAGTATTTTATGACAGACATATGTCCAAACCTGAGAAAACGACACAAACAGCCCAAAGCAGCATTGGATACCTAAAGGAATGGACACTAAAGGACACTAGGAAACAGGATCCCTTGAAACAGCCATACATTGACTTATGGTTCCCTCTTGCCACACAACCCGACCTACAAAATCACAATCAATAAATCAGCAACACCTAACTAATAAAGGGCATCGTGTCCAGACAAAGTGAGATACTTCACTTACTCAGCGCAGCAGGGACCAACGACCAGCGGCTCGCAGCTCGTAACACGTGAGACTGCAGGGAGCCTAAATGCTAAAAACAAACATGTCAACCAGGAAGTTGCAATCGCCCTACGGTGCCCATCTAGGTCCAATCTTTGACCGGATGCAATCCGCGTCAAACCCATAGCGTATAGACGGCGCATGGGTAAAGAGGTACTCCTCAATCTTAAAGTAGAATTATTCGCCGAATTTTGGACCGATTTCCAAACGTATTTGTTTGTTAAAAACGTCACACATGTAGCTATGATACAGGTGCTTTCTCCGTGAGGGCATTGGCACAGATGATGTGTTTTTGCTCGGGGAACATACTGGAGACACAATTTGGCATTGACAACCACCATTGTAATCTACTGAAACTAGTGGTGTCTGTGTTCCTCAAGATTAGGCTGCACCACATTGCAAAACGTGGTAACCCTTCCTTTTACAGTCTGGTAATTACCAGGAAATTACCTGGTAATAAGATGTATTTATTAAGTACCAGGTAATAAATTGTTTTACCTTGTAATTACCAAGCACTTACCAGGTAATTACCCAGTATTTAATTACATAATTATCTGGTAAATACCAACAAGTTACCTGATATTTACTGGATATTTTCCTGACATTTACTAGGTATGTACCCAATAATTACCTGGTAGATATCCTGCAATTGCATATTGTAGACAATAAACCCACCGAATATATGTGACTTTGTTAGGGTGATAATAAATTATATATTTACCTGGTACTTACCAGGTATTTACTCAAAAATGATCGCATATTCACCTGGTAACTACCACTTATTTACCTGATATTTACTAGATATATACTGAAAACTACCAGGTATTTATCCATTACCAATCAACCTGTGTAGTGACAGTGAGGGTAGTAATGACTCTGATTTTTACCACACTACAAGTACAGTGATCTGCCATGTGCCACAATACCATGATAAGAGAGTTGCTGTACACATTTACACATTTTACACACAGATGCTATTAATATCTGCTGTGACTGCTTCACAAACTGTTGAAACAGTTAAAGCCACCAAGGTGTGATAGGGTGTGGCAATCAGACGGTACCTTTCTTTCATACACAGATTACAAGTGTCCTTTAGTTATGTAAATGGTGGTTTACCGCCAAGTACTCTAACCAGAATTGTTGGCTGAATCACCCATTGAAACAGTTGGTTTCTTTCCTTACTTACTATTTGTGCTGTATAACTCTAACCTGAGTTGTTGGCTGAAACACCCATTGAAATAGTTGGTTTCTTTATTACTACTTTACTTACTATTTGTGCGGTTTACATTACACTTAATCACTTTCCTCAGCTTACTCCTACAAACTCCATATTACTCATTAGTTCAAGATGTGATAGGGTGTGGCAATCAGACAGATTACCTTTCTTTCATACACAGATTACAACAGTGGCCTTTTATGTAAATAATCTTTACAGCACTACTCTAACCAGAGTTGTTGGCTGAAACACCCATTGAAAAGTTGGTTTCTTTATAACCACTTTACTTACTATTTGTGCTGTCTACATTACACTTAATCTCTTCTATGAACGCCACATTACTCATTAGTTGTAAGAACACTTGTATAATTCTACTGAAACATGCTCATTTGTAGTTAAACATAATGGCAATGGCCATTAACTAATATATAACTAAATACAGATGGTACTGTGAGAATCATTCCACCTAAAGTACATTTATTACGGTAGGAGTTACCATATATATATGGTATGGTATATGGTATATACTATACTAGATAGAGTTACACACATATTTATATACCTGTTAGGTCTAAGGTTATTAAACACAGTGTGCTGTGTACATACAGTGGTAGTAACCAACATTATAGTAAGTAATATGGCTAAAACTGCTGCTGTTCACATATAATCAACTATTGACAACAATTTAGACCCCATTACAACTTATAATAATGATGAAAAGAGGAATGATAAATAAACTTACCGTAAGAAGAAAAGGGACCACGAACTTCAAATCCTTGAAAAATGCTAAACAGCTCCTCTCCTCTCTGTTCCGCAAAAAGCAAGACCACTTCTGACTTCGAACAAGCCATTTATACTTTCCCGCTGAATAGGTTCAAATCAGCCAATCACAACGCAGGGCAGAAAGGGGGCGGGGCATCAACACAAACGCCTGGAAAACAACATGATAAACTAAAGTTGTAACAATGATTGCAATCTTAACTTTACAGCATAAACTCATGTCATCATGACTTTAAATACCAACTTTAATGCTATTTAGTAACATTCCCAGTGTGTTTTATCCAGAGCTCAGCTGGTAAATCAGCTGTTCTGTCTGCTATGCCGGCCGGCGTTAGCGTGTCCCAGTGGAAGCGCCATTAAAACACCAAAAACAAAATATCCCTAAAACAACATCGTTAGAGAGGACAGACTTCAGAGAACTACAGTGAAAAAATAACAACAAACAAAACGAGAATAAGTTACACAAAAAATGTAATTCCCATCCAGACCACTAGATGGAGCCAATTTCCATTTCAGCTCTTTTCTTCGATGGTAGAGACCTTGTTAATGTTTGAATGGCATCGACATCAATTTACTGGTGAGAACAATCAAAGCAAGTGGTTGTGAGATAAGTGGATGTCATATTTTAACAGTACAAAATAAGCCTCTGCTAATCGCTAATGTAGGCTAAGCATCCGTGCTGATGTGACAAATTGTAGACTGTGTACACGTGGTTGTCTGTGTGTGTGTGTGTGTGTGTGTCTGTGCATATGTGCATGTTAGCTATAGGGCTGCACGATATTGGGAAAATATGCGATATGCGATAACATTGTTGAGTACTGCGATGACGATATAACTTGCGATATTTCAATATTTAATGTTTTTCTTCATTCTACTTGCTGCTAGACTATTAAAAAAAGAAATGCATCGTATGCATGCAATGCAACATAACTTTTATTGGGAAAATTGCCCACTTGAAACATTTTCTTATATGGTCAACAAAATTAAGATGAAATAAATAAAAACAATACAACTGCTTAAAGCATTCATAATAAATTTAAATAATAAACATTTTTTGACCACTAATTTGTTGAGCTAAGAAGGTGTTGCAGAATGGGTTCTGAGGCATACATGATGCCATGAAAAACAACATCAAATAACAATAATAAAAACAATAATACACCATTATGGTGAGTTATTGGCCAAAAAGGCTAGCATAAGGAAACATGTGCAACAATGTAGTTAAACTAAAATACACCTGGGGGGTATTGCACAAAACTAGGATACATAAATCCAGGATAATTGAGTAAGCGCGGCTTGGACTATTCTGCTCGGCGGTATCCTGGATTAACCGGTTGCACGATTGCCAAGCCAGGATAAATAGGCGGCTAAATCACGTCAGGTGAAGCTAGTTGGGATAAGCGGCATGAATAGACCTCGCGATCGCTCACAGAATCACCGATCGGAACATGGCGTTTCATACGTCACGGCCGCCAGAGCTATAGAAGCTCTGACGGCCGCTGGATACCCGACCCAAGCCCGTCGGGACCCGAGGGGACCCGACGGGCCGGGTCGGGTTCGGACTCGGTGACGTCTGCGCGATTTGAAATGTGCAATGTAAAACAGCTTATTCTGCATGGTAGCCAATGGGCTGTTTCACATGTTGCAAAGGTTCGACTGTGTGATTAAAATACATTTTATACATATGACATAAGCGTTGCGCTCATCTGTTTGTTGACATTTCCAAATGCGCTGCAGTTGCGTAATGAAGGCGGACTTTCATAAACACAAACGAAATGTGTCATAGTATGAAAAAATATAGACTTTAACTGTGTTGGCCTGAGTAATAACACTTATTATTGGCCAAAAAGGCTAGCACAAGGAAACATGTGCAACAATTTAGTTAAACTAAAATACACCTGGTCAAACAAACACGACAACGCTCCCTCAACAACTTAAACACCATGTGCTTAAACTGGTGGGGGGCGGGCTTATCGGGCATCATGACAGCATCGGATTGGTCAAATATAATGTCATTGTGTGTGAATGCGCGAAAAATGTAGGCTTAATTTAATCGCAAATTAAGAAATCTTTGCGGTATGTACATCGCGAGCGTTGATTTCGCGATGACGATAGATTTGCGATATATCGTGCAGCCCTAGTTAGCTACAACAAGTCTCGCTGCCCCAGTCCACCGCACACTGCATGGACCGTGACGGACGAGTCGCGACACTATCCACGACACACCCCGACGGACTCGGCGAGGTCCCGCACACAGCTCCTTGGAGCTTTAATTGTATGATTGCATTTTCATTTTATTTGACTCAAATGATGCCGTTTATATTATGGAAAATAAAAAGCATTAGTGCTATAGAGTGGCGCAGGGATGACTTATTTTTGTAGGCCAACCTGGAAGTTAGCATCGCCCTGGGTTCCCTCGACAAAAAGCCAAGGGGTTTTCCCATTGGATTTTGCATTATTGCAGAAAATAAGCGTTGTGGCAAACAAAAGTTTATGATACTCCCACGTTTTGTTAAGCAAGATAATCTTCACCAATTATGATTTTTGAAGTGTAAATGCAATCACCAGAAGTTTTTTAAGCTTCAAAGTTCACGAGTGGGTATTTACTGACATATTTTATGTTGCAGACCAAAACATGGCCATCTCTTAAGCTTGTGTAAAACCACAGATCTTATTTCAAAAAAAACATTGACTTTGAGAACCGAAGTGCCAAATGCTAACGGATTTCCGGGTTTTAGGACTCATTCCTGCACCTCTCTATTGCATTTTCATTTGATTGTCCTTAAAATGTTTTACTTCTTCACTTTGTGTTTGTGCTGGTGTTTCTTCAGAGAAACACCAGCACACCATAATTAATAAGTGTAACAAGTTTACATATTGTCAGACTCACTGAACAAGAACAGAGGTGAACCCAAAAGGAAAACAAGGTGAATGGCATGGCCATGGAGTATAAACTAAACAAATGAGTAGAAGAAATAGACTACTTGGAGATCAGGAAGGATTCATGACGCATAACAGTACGGACCACATTACAGATGTTTGGAAACTATTTTCTTTCTTCAAGACATGTGTTTGGGTGTTGATTTTCTCTCTCCTGTGTGAAGACGTCGGTGTACCTGGAGTAGGGACGTCAACAATTATACAATGGGTAGTTCCAATCAAGTAATCTGATTGGTCAACTAGGCATTAAGAATGTGATCACATCAGGTTAAAGTTAGAACAGACCTCTTAAAATGATGGTGACGGACCGCTTTGTGCTGCTATAAGAACATCTGATGCACCCTGACCCCATTAAACCACAACAATAAACGCCAATTACATTGTATAATACCCTAGTAGGATAGAAGACCGTGTGATGTGAATGCGCTGATGTACCTTAAAATGACCTGGATCACCGAAAGTCTTGCCACACTGCTGACAGTGGTACGGTTTCTCTCCTGTATGGATGCGCTGGTGAATCTTCAGATAAGCAGATGTTGTAAAGCCCTTCCCACACTGCTGACAGTGGTACGGTTTCTCTCCTGTATGGATGCGCTGGTGAATCTTCAGATAAGCAGATGTTGTAAAGGTTTTCCCACACTGCTGACAGTGGTACGGTTTCTCTCCTGTATGGATGCGCTGGTGAATCTTCAGATAAGCAGATATTTTAAAGGTTATCCCACACTGCTGACAGTGGTACGGTTTCTCTCCTGTATGGATGCGCTGGTGAATCTTCAGATAAGCAGATGTTGTAAAGGTTTTCCCACACTGCTGACAGTGGTACGGTTTCTCTCCTGTATGGATGCGCTGGTGAATCTTCAGAGAACCAGAGCGACTAAAGGTTTTCCCACACTGCTGACAGTGGTACGGTTTCTCTCTTGTATGGATGCGCTGGTGAATCTTCAGATAAGCAGATGTTGTAAAGGTTTTCCCACACTGCTGACAGTGGTACGGTTTCTCTCCTGTATGGATGCGCTGGTGACTCTTCAGAGAACCAGAGTAACTAAAGGTTTTTCCACAATGCTGACAGTGGTACGTTTTCTGTCCTGTATGGATGCGCTGGTGCCTCTTCAGATATTCAGATGTTATAAAGCTCATCCCACACTGCTGACAGTGGTACGATTTCTCTCCTGTATGGATGCGCTGGTGACTCTTCAGATGATGAGATTGACGAAAGGTTTTCCCACACTGCTGACAGTGGTACGGTTTCTCTCCTGTATGGATGCGCTGGTGTACCTGGAGTAGGGACAACAATTATACAATGGGTAATTCCAATTAAGCAATCTGATTGGTCAACTAGGCATTTAGAATGTGATAATCTCAGGTAAAAGTAGGGATGCATGACAAATATCAGGTCCAATAAATCAGGTTCTCAATCTTTTTCAAGCCAGGAACCCTTACAATGGATACATGTTTACAAGGACCCCCTACCATTGTTATAGTTTGCATCCTGAATCCAACTCAATGACCATGAATCCGAAAAAATATATTGTCCTTGTACTACTTGCCAGGAAATGTATCAACATGCATTGTAAATCTTGTGCTCCGCCTACTGGCTCAATTAACTTTTCTTGAAGAAAATGACACTGTGGTAATTATCTCAAAAAGGTACGCTTGTTTTACTTCACATTTTTTATTTTTTTCAATTATGTAGGAGTTTTATAAATTATTTTCAGGACCCCATGGCCATATGCCACGGACCCCCAGGGGTCCCCGGACTCCACTTTGACAACCGCAGTGATAAATTATCGGACGATAATGGGAAATATGCAGAAATGATGCTTTATTCCGATAATTAAATTACAGCCTTTAAATGGAGCCGATAACTTCACCAGTGCTGCACGCTGTTGTCACTCTCATGACGTCTAACTTGTGCATCTGAGCAGAGCCACACGGTGTGGCCTTAGTAGATGAGGGAGCAAACATGTCATCGCCGGTTTGGACGTTTTTCAGTCGCAGAGGACGGCAGCATGATTGCCATTTGAAATACATGTTCAGCTGGGGTTCCAAGAGGAGGGACAAAGTCTACAGATTTACCACAAAAAATCTTAAAAGTCACCTGCAGTGTCCACTGCAACTTGTGTTTACAATTATTAGTGATGTCAGTTGGTTGGTAACAAACTACAGATTACTAACTGGTTATCGTCATTGAGGTAATCATAGGTTATCCACTTGTTGTAAAACATTATCCTGCATCCCGAGGTAAAGGGTAAAACAGATCTCTTAAAATGATGGTGGCGGACAGCGTTGAGCTGCTATGGGAAGATCTGATGCGCCATAACCTCATTTAGCCATGAACATAATCGGCAATTATGTTGCATCATACTCTGGTAGGATAGAAGACTGATGTGAATCAATGTGCTGACGTACCTTTAATTGACCTGGATCACTAAAAGTCTTCCCACACTGCTGACAGTGGTACGGTTTCTCTCCTGTATGGATGCGCTGGTGAATCTTTAGTTGAGTAGATGATGTAAAGGTCTTCCCACACTGCTGACAGTGGTACGGTTTCTCTCCTGTATGGATGCTCCGGTGTTTCTTCAGATCACCAGATTTATTAAAAGTTTCCCCACACTTTCCACAGCAGTACATTCTCTCTCCTGTGTGAAGACGCTGGTGTACCTGGAGTTGGGATGTTGACAATTATACAATAGGTAGTTCCAATAGCAATCTAATTGGTCAACTAGGCATTTAGAATGTACGGTGGCCGAGAAGGGTCACAACACATGCAAACACCACAACACCTGCAAATTCAGAAAACACTTTCATCGATTACACAACACGTGCGATGCAACTTCCAAAACACACGCATCTTCAGAAAACACCTGCAAATTAAAAAAAAACACCTGCAAATTCAAAAAACACCTGCAAACTCAGAAAACACCTGCATTGAGTTCACAACACGTGCGTTGCAAATATTCACAACACGAGCAAATAGGGAAACGTTGACAATTAAGTCATTGTCCCCATAACGTATTAGTCCATGCAGATAATTGTTAAACGTTCTCCAAACGTTATGGGGACAATGACTTAATATGTTGAAAACACACAAATCCACTTCGTTATCAGAGCACATCGACAAGTCTGTCATAATAAAAGAGAAACACGTACCTCTTGTAGCACAATCCAATGACTGAAGACGTCCGTAATTGAATAGAACCGGCTATGGGTCCGTCCGATATTATGGTCCCCCCGGAAACATTTCCGTTGTCATTACTTGCAGTTCGTTTCCCTATTTGCTCGTGTTGTGAATATTTGCAACGCACATGTTGTGAACTCAATGCAGGTGTTTTCTGAGTTTGCAGGTGTTCTTTTGAATTTGCAGGTGTTTTCTGAATATGCGTGTGTTTTGGAAGTTGCATCGCACGTTTTGTGTAATCGATGAAAGTGTTTTCTGAATTTGCAGGTGTTGTGGTGTTTGCATGTGTAGTGTTGTGACCCTTCTCGACCACCGTAAGAATGTGATCAAATTAGGTAAACAGTAAAACAGATCTCTGAAAATTATGGTGGCGGACTGGTTGAGCTGCTATGGGAAGATCTGACTCGCCCTTATATCATTAAACCATAACAATACACGCCAATTACATTGTAAAGTACCCTGGTAGGAAAGAAGACCGTGTGATGTGAATGCGCTGACGTACCTCAAAATTACTTGGATCACTGAACGTCTTCCCACACTGCTGACAGTGGTACGTTTTCTCTCTTGTATGGATGCGCTGGTGCCTCTTCAGATAGTCAGATTTCATAAAGCTCATCCCACACTGCTGACAGTGGTACGGTTTCTCTCCTGTATGGATGCGCTGGTGAGTCTTCAGATGATCAGAGCGACTAAAGGTTTTCCCACACTGCTGACAGTGGTACGGTTTCTCTCCTGTATGGATGCGCTGGTGTACCTGGAGTAGGGTCAACAATTATACAATGGGTAATTCCAATTAAGCCATCTGATTGGTCAACTAGGCATTTAGAATGTGATAATCTCAGGTAAAAGTAGGGATGCATGACAAATATCAGGTCCAATAAATCAGGTTCTCAATCTTTTTCAAGCCAGGAACCCTTACAATGGATACATGTTTACAAGGACCCCCTACCATTGTTATAGTTTGCATCCTGAATCCAACTCAATGACCATGAATCCGAAAAAATATATTGTCCTTGTACTACTTGCCAGGAAATGTATCAACATGCATTGTAAATCTTGTGCTCCGCCTACTGGCTCAATTAACTTTTCTTGAAGAATATGACACTGTGGTAATTATCTCAAAAAGGTACGCTTGTTTTACTTCACATTTTTTATTTTTTTCAATTATGTAGGAGTTTTATAAATTATTTTCAGGACCCCTTGGCCATTAACACGGGGTCCCCAGACTCCACTTTGACAACTGCAGTGATAAATTATCGGACGATAATGGGAAATATGCAGAAATGATGCTTTATTCCGATAATTAAATTACAGCCTTTAAATGGAGCCGATAACTTCACCAGTGCTGCACACTGTTGTCATTCTCATGACGTCTAACTTGTGCATCTGAGCAGCCACGGTGTGGCCTTAGTAGATGAGGGAGTAAAACAGCAAACATGTCATCGCCGGTTTGGACGTTTTTCAGTCGCAGAGGACGGCAGCATGATTGCCATTTGAAATACATGTTCAGCTGGGGTTCCAAGAGGAGGGACAAAGTCTACAGATTTACCACAACAAATCTTAAAAGTCACCTGCAGTGTCCACTGCAACTTGTGTTGACAATTATTAGTGATGTCAGTTGGTTGGTAACAAACTACAGATTACTAACTGGTTATCGGCATTAGGGATGTGCGCGGGTATTCGGTTACACGGTTACACGGGGCTGCCGCCACTAACCGTTTTGTAAAAAAAATTCGGTTACACTAAAAAAATAACTAAAAAAAAAAACTGTCGCCTGCGGGAGGGTGCAGCTCGCCATCGTCTTTGAAGATGTTGTAAAAAAACAACTTGAAAAATGTTGTCTGAGGCTGGCTTTACACGACAACGCTCCCGGGTGAAACCGACAAAATATTTTATCAGATGTGTCTTTCGTTTAGACGGCGACAGTGTTTTTGGGGCTTGAAAACGCAAAAAAATGAACCCACCCTCCAGAGTGGAAATCTTAAAGACGCTCCACCGTCGCGTTCCCGTCTAAATGGTTGAAAACGCAAAAGTGTGCTCTGAACTGCTCACGCTGACTATCCTCGCGTACGCGTTGACGTCAAATTAGGGTGACCAGGCGTCCCGGGACAGTCCCGATTTTGAGTTGCGTGTCCCGAGTCCCGACAAAAGCCTGTCGGGACGCTAAAGTGTCCCGGTTTCCCCCCCCCCCCCCCCGCTCAACAATCGCGCAACCGAAATGTTCCGCCAGCACTCCCCCCCCCCCCCCCCCCCCCCCACGCGCAAAGTGTCCCGGTTTTAGGTTCAGGAAATATGGTCACCCTACGTCAAATCCACGTGCAGTACAGCCAATGGCATGCATACTACATCAAATTTCACACACTTTTGCGTCACCGTGTGCATGCAGATTTCCAGCCAAAGACGCTCGTCTAAACGCAAAATAAAAAGTGGGAACGCAACGCCACTTTTGCGGATTGTGTTGAGATCGTTGTCGTGTAAAGCTAGCCTGAAGTTCATAAGGACGTCTGAGTTAGGCATGTTGTTTGTCTCTCTCTCTCTCTCTCTCTCGCTCTCTGCCACTTGCGGAGCAGAGAGCGAGAGAGAGAAATAATTACGCAGAGCCGACAGACTTTAAAAGTCCAAAACAAATATATTTACTGACAAGAAGTGGTTTTAATCAATTCCATAATTTAAAGTAGATTTTTACTAAACGAAAAAATGTGAAAAAAAAGAAAGGTCAAAATAAAAACACAAATCAGACAGAATTCTCCTTAAAGCAACCTCGTAATGGGGGTTGTATTATAACTAATAAATAAGTTATAAATATAGATCGAAATGTGCTTAGTTTGGGCTATTTCTCAGAGTTCAATTTCATAATTTAATTAATTAATTAATTAACGGGTATTCGAATAAACGGTTTTCAAAATGTCGTGTACACGTCAGTGCAATTAACCGCTCGGAACATCCCTAATCGGCATTGAGGTAATCATCGGTTATCCACTTGTTGTAAAACATTATCCTGCATCCCGAGGTAAAGGGTAAAACAGATCTCTTAAAATGATGGTGGTGAACAGCGTTGAGCTGCTATGGGAAGATCTGATAAGCCATAACCTCATTTAGCCATGAACATAATCGGCAATTATGTTGCATCATACTCTGGTAGGATAGAAGACTGATGTGAATCAATGTGCTGACATACCTTAAATTGACTTGGATCACTAAAAGTCTTCCCACACTGCTGACATTGGTACGGTTTCTCTCCTGTATGGATGCGCTGGTGAATCTTTAGATCAGTAGATGTTGTAAAGGTTTTCCCACACTGCTGACAGTGGTACGGTTTCTCTCCCGTATGGATACGCTGGTGAATCTTCAGATAAGCAGATGTTGTAAAGCTCTTCCCACACTGCTGACAGTGGTACGGTTTCTCTCCCGTATGGATACGCTGGTGAATCTTCAGATAAGCAGATGTTGTAAAGGTTTTCCCACACTGCTGACAGTGGTACGGTTTCTCTCCTGTATGGATGCGCTGGTGTTTCTTCAGATCATTAGATTTATTAAAAGTTTCCCCACACTTTCCACAGCAGTACATTCTCTCTCCTGTGTGAAGACGCCGGTGTACCTGGAGTTGGGATGTTGACAATTATACAATAGGTAGTTCCAATAGCAATCTAATTGGTCAACTAGGCATTAAGAATGTGATCAAATCAGGTAAACAGTAAAACATATCTCTGAAAATTATGGTGGCAGACTGGTTGAGCTGCTATGGGAAGATCTGACTCGCCCTTATATCATTAAACCATAACAATACACACCAATTACATTGTAAAGTACCCTGGTAGGAAAGAAGACCGTGTGATGTGAATGCGCTGACGTACCTCAAAATTAGTTGGATCACTGAACGTCTTCCCACACTGCTGACAGTGGTACAGTTTTTCTCCTGTATGGATGCGCTGGTGTCTCTTCAGACTACTAGATTGACGAAAGGTATTTCCGCACTGCTTACAACAGTGGCGTCTGGCTTCGTCTGCTGTAATCTGGCTCGTCTTTTGGACGGGTTCTGGGGAGGCTCTGACTGGCTCTTGAGGAGGCTGCGATGTATGGGAGGAGGCCAGTCTCCACTTGGATTTTTCCACTCCTCAGCAGTCGGCTGTACAGATCACCATGGCTCCTCTTCATGTGTTCATAGAAGACGATCTGAGACGTTCACATTCAGGAGCACTGACACTGGGGACAGGGTAATACCTGCGCTGTGTCAGCTGGGATTTCACTCCTAGGAGAGAGAGATTATTAAAAATATATATATACTGAAATGTTTAAAAGTGAATTAATAAATATCAGGGCTTGAAAACGAAATTATTTTTCAATCGTTCCGCTCCGAACGGAACCGGTATATTTAACGTTTTCGTTCTTGCGTTCCGCCACCAACATATCGTTCCTGAACCGGTTCGGAACGTAAAATAACGTTTGTTCTTAACGTTCCGGCAGTGTTATTGGGCCTAGTCTATTTTTGTGGTCGATACCTTACAATAGACCCAGGGTTGCCAACAGTCACGCCCCTGGCGTGACTGTCACGCTTTCACCATCAATCTCACGCTGTCACGCACAGGCAAGAAATGTCACACCAAAATAAAAAATCCTCCCGTTCATTTTCTGCGGGAGCAGACTAGCAGCTGTAACATCTGCCTACCTACAAGTGATCACGGCAGTATTCTCTGATCGTTGATTCGCTGAAAACCACGCACCCAGGGCCGGTTTTACCGATGGGCAATGTGGGCGACCGCCCAGGGCGCAATGTATGTGAGGGCGCACGAGTGCGCCCTCAAAAAAAAAAAAAAACTAAACTCAAAACAAAACTCGCCAGTTGTCTAGACTACCACTCATTTCCATGTCAGGTTAGTGGAGTGGGCGCTGGGGCGCCCTCATTGTCACGTCAACTTGCTGGACAGTAGTCAAGTTGTAAATAAAAGGCACGGGGGTGGTGGATTGTATTATTACCGATCTCATTCTATTGATGCGATGTGCACTTAACAAGTTTGCTTGTTTGCGGCAAACGGTCACATGATAACGGTGGCGCAGCGGTAGTGTCACTGCATGCCATGCGGGCGGCCTCAGTTCAAATCCCGGGTGGGAGAAGATTTTTTTTAAATTTCTCTGTCTTTATTTAAGATGCCTGTCTTTATTTTGTAATAGTACAATCAATAAATTAATTGTACATTTTGAAAAAGCGTTTCCATTCTTTAACTTTTTTTTTCATAAATGAGGGTTTATACTAAGTAAACGAGGACTATTTTGTAAAAAAAAAAAAAAATTAGGGTTAGGGTTGTCCAAAAAATTCGCAGCTCACACTAATATTTTAGAGTCTCACTCCAGCCAAAGTCCCAAAGTTGGCAACCCTGTAGACCTAGTTATTGGTATATAACCATAGACCTAGTTATTGGTATATAACCATAAACCTAGTTATTGGTATATAACCATAGACCTAGTTATTGGTATATAACCATAGACCTAGTTATTGGTATATAACCATAGACCTAGTTATTGGTATATAACCATAGACCTAGTTATTGGTATATAACCATAGACCTAGTTATTGGTATATAACCAGGGTGGTGGTGGGAATTTGTGACAGCTGAGCTTAGCGGGCGGCGGCGAAGTGAACGCGGCAACCGGAAATCTTTTTTTTCCTCCATGAAATAGGCTATGCTTTTGTGAAATGTTATAGGCTATATAGAGAACGAAAAAAAACCGTTATTAACCGGTTTTGGGGATTTCAGAATAACGTTTATGTTCCGGAACAGTTGAAGACCATTTGGTTTTCGTTTCCGTTTCCGTTCGTTTTAGCTTTTCGTTTTCGTTCCTTGAAACGGTTCGGAGCCCTGATTAATATTCAAAAAATGCGCACACAAACTGCACTATATAACTATCTGTACTTGTAGTATTTAATATGTTGTATGAATCTGTTTAGTATTTTATGACAGACATATGTCCAAACCTGAGAAAACGACACAAACAGCCCAAAGCAGCATTGGATACCTAAAGGAATGGACACTAAAGGACACTAGGAAACAGGATCCCTTGAAACAGCCATACATTGACTTATGGTTCCCTCTTGCCACACAACCCGACCTACAAAATCACAATCAATATATCAGCAACACCTAACTAATAAAGGGCATCGTGTCCAGACAAAGTGAGATACTTCACTTACTCAGCGCAGCAGGGACCAACGACCAGCGGCTCGCAGCTCGTAACACGTGAGACTGCAGGGAGCCTAAATGCTAACAACAAACATGTCAACCAGGAAGTTGCAATCGCCCTACGGTGCCCATCTAGGTCCAATCTTTGACCGGATGCAATCCGCGTCAAACCCATAGCGTATAGACGGCGCATGGGTAAAGAGGTACTCCTCAATCTTAAAGTAGAATTATTCGCCGAATTTGGACCGTATTTATTTGTTAAAAACTTCACACATGTAGCTATGATACAGGGTGCTTTCTCCGTGAGGGGATTGGCACAGAATCATCAAATCCCTTTATCCATAGAGATGGTGATACTGATCAGGGGGTAGTGGGCGTTTAGGAGCTGGACAGCCACGAGGATCAAAGTTCTCCTCTGTGTCCTGCAGTGTGCAAAAAGTCTGAGTCCTCAGGGGAGCCACTCAAAAAAATGGAAAGAATGTGATGGACGCTGTAAGTTCCTGCAAGCTGTTCTGACATTGGTCTGATATTCAAAAAGGGTAGAGGCAGCAGATCCTATGTCTACAATAATAATAATAATAATAATAAAAATGATGATGATGATGATAGTGATATAATTATAATAATATAATAATTAATTATTCTTTATTTCAGACCCAGGGGAATCCATATCACAACAAACACAGAGTAAAAAATACACAGCTTTCCACAATATTCAATGTCTAGCATACAGACATGTTTGCCAATGGTTCCAAAGTGTGGAGGAGAATCTGACAGAACTGCGTACAGGGTTAACCAAGACAGCAATTAAGTCATTTTCTGACTCAGATGCCCTACACATAAATGTATACATCAGGTTACGTAACACAGCAGAGCAGGTAGGTACCCCGACACTGACAAACATGCGACTTGCACTGGAGCTTCTTGGAGCTCTCAGCATTAGCCTCATGCTGTCATTATAAGCCACTGTAAGCTTTTGAATGTTGCCTTGCTCATAGCGACACCACAGGTGGGCAGTATACAAAGGTGTACAATACGCTCTAAAGAGTGATATCTTCACAGGTACAGAGCACATACTAAACTTACGACACAGCATGTTCGCTTGAGCATATAGCCTCCGACGCTGCCTGTAGATATCCTTGTCATCAGACAGGTCATCTGCAATAATATGGCCCAAGTAAGTAATTTCACTGCACACACTGAGTGCAGTGCCAGACAGATAGAAGTCAGGGAAGGTTGCCTTTCTTCTCTGCTTCTGACAATCATGATCTTACTCTTTTTTGAGTTGTATTTTATGTCAAAATCAGCACCATACTGTGTGCATATTCTCAGCAGCTGTTGGAGACCAGCACTATATGGGCTAAAGATGACCAGATCATCTGCATACATAAGGTGGTTTATGAGTGAGTCCCCAATCCTACAGCCAGTACCACATGCATTTAAAATAAGAGACATTCATTTACATGAATGATCTAAATAATAATAATAATACCGGTAATAATAAAGATCATATAATAATATAATATTAATATAATTATTATTATTATAAAACAATAATATAATATTAATATAATAACATCAATAATTATAATACCATACCACAATACCACCATAATAACAATATATATCATAATGATAGAATAGTAATAACAATAACAATATAATACTTATTGTTATTAATATTATTATATTATACTCAAATGCAATGTATATACTCCAAGCAATGCTTTAAATAAAGACCTGGGGCCGTATTCACAAAGCATTTTATCTTACCGCTAGGAGTGCTCCTAACTCGCGCTAAAACATTTTACGTAGGAGTTTTTTCTTAAAAGTTATTCACAAAGCTGCTGAGACCTACTCATACTAAGGATAAATCACTAAGACTGAGCTAAGAGTGACGCGCCGTTGCTATGGATTACGTCGATTCTCGTGCACGAGTTTGGAAGCGGTCAGTCCGGTGATTGGTTGTTCAGAGCGGTCAGTGCGGTGATTGGTTGTTCAGAGCAGGCGGTCTCTGTGGAAACGAGCCCACCGAATCACCGAAGAACAAGGAAGTAGCCTCGGCCAGACATTCCTATCAAATAGTTATGGTCAGTGCAGTTAGCAGAATACACGCATGATGACAAGTTTGTGCAGACCACGATAATGACGTTATATGCACGTTAAAGAGAGAGAGATAAACAATAAAAACAATAAAAATACGTAAATTGCATTAATTCAAGGAGGCAATTAAAAGCACCCTGCAAACTATTATTCAATCAGCATATCTCCACTATTCAACACTTTTAATAAAAGCCCATACCGGTTGTGGAGAATGGCGCATACAGTGATCACTGTGATCACATCCTCTCTCCACAACATTTCGTGTATTTTTGTGTGCCCTAACATATATGGAGGAACACAGCAAACAATAATAAATATGGATTCAACAAATAAAAGGCGACAAAGAGCTAATACGATGTTTTTTACGCATAGGACTAATCGTAATCTGCGTAATCACTTGCATGTTATACTTTAACTGTGCTCCCGGTTGTGGACTGAGATAGGGTGTCAAGACGTCTTGCAGGGACAGCCACTGTCACCCAGCAAGACACCCAACTGGTACCTCACGCCTCAGACCGCTCCCCATTAAAATACGCGGATCACGGGTAGACCCTGCAGGCCACTTCGCAACATCAAGAATGTTAAAAGTTGCATCAAAAACAATCTGCGTGTTGATGGAATGTACTTTCTTTCTATTGACGAACACGTCCTCATCTTTTGATGGCGCAATTATTTGTATGTGCGTCCCGTCAATAGCACCGATCACACCGGCATACTGCATGCCATGAAGTTGGCTTTGATCCTGTGTAGTTGTTGATTGTCCAAAGGAAACCGGATAAACTGTTGGATGATATTAATGGTATTATTTCAGCCTTAACCAACTTTGAACTGAGCTCTGTCAGCTCTTCTAGCCTGTATGTAAATACATGATCATTGTGGAATCGTGTGTGTGTCGTGTGTGTGTGTATATTTACATATATGTATGTAGGCTACACACACACATATATATATATATATATATATATATATATATATATATATATATATATATATATGTGTGTGTGTGTGTGTGTGTGTGTGTGTGTGTGTGTGTCTGTATGTATTTTCTATTCTATTTTTATTATTTTATTATTATTGTGTTGTGTTGGTGTTATGGACCTTTCATGAGATGTGTCCTTAATAAAGTTTGAATTTAATTGAATTGATATGTGGTCTACGGAGCGCGTTGATGGTTTGGTTTATGGCTGACTGATGGTTGCGATATTCCTAAATCGTCGGCATTGCAAAGTTGCATTTTCCCTGTTGCTAAATATCGTGTTGCCAAACATTTTATTTACAAATCGAGTTATTCCTGTTAGTCGGGGATGTTATTGCATCCCGCACTAATTGCATAAAAAGTTTTATACCCTCACGATTTAGCCTATATCTCTTGATCAATTCAGTCTTCCATTGTCTCCAAAACATTTCGTCTCGCAGTCATTTTCTGATTCTTTGTGAATAGGTCTTAGTGAGTTAGGAGTCCTCTCGAGGACTTTTAAGCTCTCCTAGACTTAGGTGCTACTTTTAGGCCTAAGATCCTTTGTGAATTGCTCTTAGTGAAAAAAATTAGGAGTCCTAAATTTAAGACTGACACGCCCATTATTTTTAGGAGTTTCTCCTAAATTCGCCAGTTAGGAGCTACTTTTAGCGCTAAGATCCTTTGTGAATACGGCCCCTGAACACACACCGTTTTCTGTACTCACTCTGTAAACCTGTAATCACTTCAGATTCTTTACTACCACACTACAAGTACAGTGATCTGCCATGTGCCACAATACCATGATAAGAGAGTTGCTGTACACATTTACACATTTTACACACAGATGCTATTAATATCTGCTGTGACTGCTTCACAAACTGTTGAAACAGTTAAAGCCACCAAGGTGTGATAGGGTGTGGCAATCAGACGGTACCTTTCTTTCATACACAGATTACAACAGTGTCCTTTAGTTATGTAAATGGTTGTTTACAGCCAAGTAGTCTAATCAGAATTGTTGGCTGAATCACCCATTGAAACAGTTGGTTTCTTTCCTTACTTACTATTTGTGCTGTATAACTCTAACCCGAGTTGTTGGCTGAAACACCCATTGAAACAGTTGGTTTCTTTATTACTACTTTACTTACTATTTGTGCTGTTTACATTACACTTAATCACTTTCCTCAGCTTACTCCTACAAACTCCACCTTACTCATTAGTTCAAGATGTGATAGGGTGTGGCAATCAGACAGATTAACTTTCTTTCATACACAGATTACAACAGTGGCCTTTAGTTATGTAAATAATTTTTACAGCACTACTCTAACCAGAGTTGTTGGCTGAAACACCCATTGAAAAGTTGGTTTCTTTATAACCACTTTACTTACTATTTGTGCTGTCTACATTACACTTAATCTCTTCTATGAACGCCACATTACTCATTAGTTGTAAAAACACTTGTATAATTCTACTGAAACATGTTCATTTGTAGTTAAACATAATGGCAATGGCCATTAACTAATATATAACTAAATACAGATAGTACTGTGAGAATCATTCCACCTAAAGTACATTTATTACGGTAGGAGTTACCATATATGGTATGGTATATGGTATATACTATACTAGATAGAGTTACACACATATTTATATACCCGTTAGGTCTAAGGTTATTAAACACAGTGTGCTGTGTACATACAGTGGTAGTAACCAACATTATAGTAAAACTAGAAAATGCATTTCCTGCAGAAAACGCGTGTGAATGCTGGAAGCTGAATGATAAGCGCAAAGCAGAAATATAAAATGAATTGATCTGAAGAATCTGAAAGTAGTAGTATAAGCTGAAATAGTAGAAGAAGCTCCTAGTAGAAGCTGAAATAGTAGAAGAATCTGAAAGTAGTAGTAGAAGCTGAAATAGTAGAAGAATCTGAAAGTAGTAGTAGAAGCTGAAATAGTAGAAGAATCTGAAAGTAGTAGTAGAAGCTGAAATAGTAGAAGAATCTGAAAGTAGTAGAACTAGTTGAAATTGTAGTAGTAGCTGAAATAGTAGAATAATCTGAAATAGTAGAAGTAGCTGAAAGTAGTAGTAGCTGAATTAGTAATACTAATAGCTGAAGTAGAAGTAACTGAAGTAGTAATAACACTGCTGAACGTCCTCAAAAAGTAGCCCTATCTGGCAACACTGCTGAACGTCCTAAAAAAGCAGCCCAAACTGGCAACACTGTCTGATCCTCAAAAAGCAGCCCAATCTGGCAACACTGCTGAACGTGCCCTCGCTCGAGCGTCAACGTGAAGTCAACTGAAAAGGAATCAGTTAAACTGTGAAAATCTTAATAAATATAAATGCTATCGAAATTTTGTTTGGATATTATGGGAAGGTAAACGATTGAGAATTGATTTAGTTAGGCCTACGATGTGTAACTGTCAGAGATCAATGTGTAATCGATGTGTAACTGTGAGATCAACTAAAGAGAACCCGAAACATAAACTGTGATTCTGAATAAATATAAATGCTATCGAAATTTCGTTTGGATATCGTTATTATTGAATATACAAATCTGTAGATTAGTGACATTTTTTTAATGAAGGTTAACAGTTGAAAAGTGAATGAATTAGTTACGACGTCTTAAACAGTGGAAGGTCCGCCGGTTACAATGGGACGAATGGTAGAATATGACGATTTGAAACTAAAACTGCGATACAGAAAAAAAGTATAACAGCTATCGAAATTTCGTGAACACGGCTAGATAGATACAAATCTCTAGATTCGTTTAATTGTTTGAATAATGGGAAACGGTTGAAATTTGAATTAGTTACGACGTAAAGCATTGGAAGAATAAGAGGCTGGGTTTTGATTTATATTGGAAAAATAAATGTATACTACTATTTACTATTGCGGGCACCTCGTCCCCCCCCCCCCCCCCCCCCCGGCCGTAGGTCCGCGGTGTGTTTGTGTTACTATTGCGGGCACCGCCCCCCCCCCCCCCCCCCGTCGGCCGTAGGTCCGCGGTGACGCCATGATGCTCGAACGTGAACGTCGTTTTACGGCAGCGGAAGATTTACGACAGCCAGCATACAGAGAGCAACGGACTTCACATGATATTATTCGCAACTCGGATTAATTTAATGAAACCCATTGATTCTTTTGATCGGTGGACTCCTTTTGATTGGATATTATGGGATTTTTTGAACGAAGGTAAACGATTGAGAATTGATTTAGTTAGGCCTACGATGTGTCAGAGATCAATGTGTAATCGATGTGTAAACTGTGATTCTGAATAATTATAAATGCTATCGAAATTTTGTTTGGATATCGTTATTATTGAATATACAAATCTGTAGATTAGTGACATTTTTTGAATGAAGGTTAACGGTTGAAAAGTGAATTAATTAGTTACGACGTCTTAAACAGTGGAAGGTCCGCCGGTTACAATGGGACGAATGGTAGAATATGATGATTTGAAACTAAAACTGCGATACAGAAAAAAGTATAACAGCTATCGAAATTTCGTGAACACGGCTAGATAGATACAAAACTCTAGATTCGTTTAATTGTTTGAACGATGGGAAACGGTTGAAATTTGAATTAGTTACGACGTAAAGCAGCGGAAGTAAACAGTGGAAGGTCCGCCGGTTACAATGGGACGAATGGTAGAATATGACGATTTGAAACTAAAACTGCGATACAGAAAAAAGTATAACAGCTATCGAAATTTCGTGAACACGGCTAGATAGATACAAATCTCTAGATTTGTTTAATTGTTTTAACGATGGGAAAAGGTTGAAATTTGAATTAGTTACGACGTAAAGAATGTGAAGAATAAGAGGCTCATTGATTTGTATTGGAAAAATAAAGGTGGAAAAAGTAGAATAATTTGAAAAGTTGAATGAATATGAAAAATCTGAATAGATAGCCATAATGTCGTAGTAAATCTGAACATTTTGATATTTGAATGGTTTCTGTAGCTGAAAGTATGAAGAAGGAGAAGAGTGCCAAAAAACGTTCGGAAGAATAAAAATAAAAATAATAAAGATTTCGATATCTAGAGTGAAACTGATGAAAGAGGAATGATAAATAAACTTACCGTAAGAAGAAAAGGGACCACGAACTTCAAATCCTTGAAAAATGCTAAACAGCTCCTCTCCTCTCTGTTCCACAAAAAGCAAGACCACTTCTTCTGACTTCGAACAAGCCATTTATACTTTCCCGCTGAATAGGTTCAAATCAGCAGGGCAGAAAGGGGGCGGGGCATCAACACAAACGCCTGGAAAACAACATGATGAACTAAAGTTGTAACAATGATTGCAATCTTAACTTTACAGCATAAACTCATGTCATTATGACTTTAAATACCAACTTTAATGCTATTTAGTTACATTCCCAGTGTGTTTTATCCAGAGCTCAGCTGGTAAGTCAGCTGTTCTGTCCGCTGTGCCGGCCGGCGTTAGCGCGATCAGCGTTCCCAGTGGAAGCGCCATTGAAACCACCAAAAACAAAATATCCCTAAAACAACATCGTTAGAGAGGACAGACTTCAGAGAACTACAGTGAAAAAATAACAACAAACAAAACGAGAATAAGTTACACAAAAAATGTAATTCCCATCCAGACCACTAGATGGAGCCAATTTCCATTTCAGCTCTTTTCTTGGATGGTAGAGGACTTGTTAATGTTTGAATGGCATCGACATCAATTTACTGGTGAGAACAATCAAAGCAAGTGATTGTGAGATAAGTGGATGTCATATTACATAGTACAAAATAAGCCTCTGCTAATCGCTAATGTAGGCTAAGCATCCGTGCTGATGTGACAAATTGTAGACTGTGTACACATGTGGTTGTCTGTGTGTGTGTGTGTGTGTCTGTCTGTGCATATGTGCATGTTAGCTACAACAAGTCTCGCTGCCCCAGTCCACCGCACACTGCATGGACCGCGACGGATGAGAACCTTTCGCGACACTATCCACGACACACCCCGACGGACTCGGCGAGGTCCCGCACACAGCTCCTTGGAGCTTTGATTGTATGATTGCATTTTCATTTTATTTGACACAAATGATGCCGTTTATATTATGAAAAATAAAAAGCATTAGTGCTATAGAGTGGCGCAGGGATGACTTATTTTTGTAGGCCAACCTGGAAGTTAGCATCGCCCTGGGTTCCCTCGACAAAAAGCCAAGGGGTTTTTCCCATTGGATTTTGCATTATTGCAGAAAATAAGCGTTGTGGCAAACAAAAGTTTATGATACTCCCACGTTTTGTTAAGCAAGATAATCTTCACCAATTATGATTTTTGAAGCGTAAATGCAATCACCAAAAGTTTTTTAAGCTTCAAAATTCACGAGTGGGTATTTACTGACATATTTCATGTCGCAGACCAAAACGTGGCCATCTCTTAAGCTTGTGTAAAACCACAGATCTTATTTCAGGCCTCTAACCAAAAACCCATTTAAAAAAACCCATTGACTTTGAGAACCGGAAGTGCCAAATGCTAACGGATTTCCGGGTTTTAGGACTCATTCCTGCACCTCTCTATTGCATTTTCATTTGATTGTCCTTAAAATGCTTCCATAGATGTGTGAACATGACCATCATTTTAACCAAAGTTATCTCGGCTCAACCGTTACATACTTAACGTTACATATCAGACAGCAAATATCATTCATCTACATGTCGGACACTTCTATTCCAGGCAAAACAGACATCACAATTCCTCATATACTTTTATTTCCCCCTCATGTCAGATGTACAATACTTTACTAACAACAGTTATAATTGTGGGGTTTGTGTCCCGGGGAAGAAGGCTGCCGACAACAGGAACGCTTATAACTCACTTTATTTGTTTAGGTTTAAGTTATTTAACTATGAACCAGAAGGAGAGGTATTATATGTATATCACGCCGCGTGGAGAACCCCAAACGTTGCATCCTCAGTCGCTTTGCTTCTTTCCTATGCGCTGCCTGGGGTGTTCTGGCTTGAGCCGGCGACTTCCACCGGTAGTCACTGGGCAGGAGGCGTGGCCTCCATGACGCACAATGGCTAGCGTTAAGCGCCGCCCCCAGTATATTGTTTGGCGCCATCATGTGTTGAGGTGCAGTTACTACAACTTGTATATTTATTTCTACTCCTGGCTATGTGCAGATATTTTACAGCCTGATGATACATGTTATTAATTCGCAACATAATGCAGAATTGTCATGAACATGAATAAATAAAGTTAATCACAAGTTATAACAAGTTCATGTCCGCTTTCAACATACAAGAGAAAGGACAGATTAGAGAAACAGATGTTTTACTTCTTCACTTTGTGTGTTTGTGCTGGTGTTTCTTCAGAGAAACACCAGCACACCATAATTAATAAGTGTAACAAGTTTACATATTGTCACAAGCACTGAACAAGAACAGAGGTGAACCCAAAAGCATGACAAAATGACCAGCAAAAATCCACACGGTTTATTAAAAAAAAAAAACAGAATCTATGACCAGGGAATCAGGTAGCAACCTAGCCTGGTCACCAGCCTCTCGTACTACATTTCATTTGTACAGAGAGTCTGGCCACTCACCATTGACAATTGTTAACTAACTGAAGGCGGGTGCTCTGTTGAAGTTTAAAACTATTGGCTCTGCCCAGTGCCACTCCGAATTTGCCATAACCAATCGCTAACGTTTGGTCGTGACGTATTTCATGCGCCAGAAACCACGTTGCGCGCAGTATACAAACGGCAGATGCAGTGAGCATTAGCATTAGCCTGGTTCCGCCCGCCTCCGTACTTACGCTCAATAACTGAAATTCGCGCACGACCTCTACGTCACTGTTCTCAGGCCGCGCCTCCTGTTCGCTGATTGGACCGGTAAAACTTTACCGGGAGAAAACCCGCGAATATGCCGAATACCCAGACCTAGTACTGAAGGGAAATGAAAATTGAGCGGAAGTACGTCGGAGGGCGGAGCCAGGCTAGTAGCAACCAGCGAACGAAGCACAATGCAAAGACAATCTGTGAGGGAACAAAGGAAAGTGGACAGGGATATAAACTGAGGGACTAATGAGGAAATGACCTGCAGATGAGGAGATGGGTGAGGAAAACAAGGTGAATGGCATGGCCATGGAGTATAAACTAAACAAATGAGTAGAAGAAATAGACTACTTGGAGATCAGGAAGGATTCATGACACATAACAGTACGAACCACATTACAGATGTTTGGAAACTATTTTCTTTCTTCAAGACATGTGTTTGGGTGTTGATTTTCTCTCTCCTGTGTGAAGACGTCGGTGTACCTGGAGTAGGGACGTCAACAATTATACAATGGGAAGTTCCAATTAAGTAATCTGATTGGTCAACTAGGCATTAAGAATGTGATCACATCAGGTTAAAGTTAGAACAGACCTCTTAAAATGATGGTGACGGACCGCTTTGTGCTGCTATAAGAACATCTGATGCACCCTGACCTCATTAAACCACAACAATAAACGCCAATTACATTGTATAATACCGTAGTAGGATAGAAGTGTGATGTGAATGCACTAGAGCCCGACCGATATGGGATTTTTAAGGCCGATACCAAATATTTGATGATTTAAAAAGCTGATATTCCGATATATCGGCCGATATATATTGTGGAGGGTTTATGTGGAGTGTGTGTTGTTGGTGGCTGGTTTACAGCCTCACCTGGCCTGAGTCAGACTGATTGGACTCTGGCTGGGTGGGGCTGCACACCTGTGGTGCATGAGCAATCATGGCACCCAGGATAAACCAGCCATCAACACACACACTCGAGGAGGAGCACTGTCATGACAAGAAGTACCATCAGCTCGGCGTATACCACCTGGCCTTAAACTTCAATAAACACCTTGAACAACATCTACCCGTGTCCTGTGTCGGAGGGCCACAAAGAAAGCCACTTCGGTGGCGTGTGGCCGGACGTACCCCGCCACACTGGCGCCCAATGTGGGGCTCCTCCGACCAGGACGGGACACGGAAGGGCTGTCCAAGCTACACTGGAGCCACCAGCCGCGGCGAGGACAGCCACCCCAGCACCAGCTCCCCCTGAACGGCAGCGACGGCCAGCGGAGGAGCGGGGAGGCAGCGCAGCGACCGCCACCGGCAACCGTCTGCAGCTAGCCTCCCCCGGATCCAGCCTGGAGCAGCCCAGGCCAGCCGCCCCTCTGCCAGGGGACCAGGAGCCCAAGGCCCCATGCTCCAGGAGGAGATGGGAGGGATCATGCCTCGTCGCCCTGGTGGAGGGGGGTGACTACGAACTGTTCCAGGCCCTCCGAGAGCTACCTCCGCGGCCCAGCTGTCGGGCCTCCTCCGAGCCCATCCAGCCAGCCCCTGCAGCCAGCTACCCCAGAGACACCTCCGCCAGCCGGAGCAGCAGCCCCAGGCCTCCGGTCTCCGGGACGGAGGGGGAGGGTGGGGTGGGCGTGTGACCCTGGGGAGGTGTGGAGGTAGTGGGGTTTGGGGGGGCTGTGTTTATTTTTTGTTTAGGTATGGCAACCCTGAAGAGTCCAGGTTTTTTGTAGGTATGGTAACCCTGTTCAGAGTCCGGTATGTGTTTTTTTTTTTTTTTTGTTGTTTGCTTGGATGGGGGAGGGGGGGGGGAGTAGGCGAGGCCGGGGATTCTCCCCGGCCTCAATCTGGTGTTGGGGATATGTGGAGGGTTTATGTGGAGTGTGTGTTGTTGGTGGCTGGTTTACAGCCTCACCTGGCCTGAGTCAGACTGATTGGACTCTGGCTGGGTGGGGCTGCACACCTGTGGTGCATGAGCAATCATGGCACCCAGGATAAACCAGCCATCAACACACACACTCGAGGAGGAGCACTGTCATGACAAGAAGTACCATCAGCTCGGCGAATACCACCTGGCCTTAAACTTCAATAAACACCTTGAACAACATCTACCCGTGTCCTGTGTCGGAGGGCCCCAAAGAAAGCCACTTCGGTGGCGTGTGGCCGGACGTACCCCGCCACACATATATTTTAAAAAGAAATTCCAGAAACGCGTAACAAAACAAACAGATTTCCATAACATTAGTTATATGTAGTTATTTATGAGTCCTCGCTAAAATAATAGGATCATGCAGTGAACACACTTCACTGATGGGTCACACCGCGAGTGACATGAGCAGCAGGGGGCGCTGTGGCTGCTGGCCGCTGGCTGCCGTCGCCAGGGGGCGGGGCTTCAAGCAGCACTGCAGACATCAAGTTCGGTTCCGTCCATTGCAATATCAAGTTTGTAGTAGAGCTATTCGGCAGGCCGGCGTGACAAGGATGTTCAAATTACAATATACACGTTTCCCCTGTTTATTATTTAGTAATCAAAATAACAGAAATGGAGCTAAAGCATTATAAAGTGCAAAACACACTGCCGCCACGGCGCGTCTATGACACAAGTGCCGCCCGTAGCACCCATAGGAATATAGTCGTCTCCAGAGCAGAAGGAAAACTAAAGAAAAGAAAAAAGCGCCTTTTCGGCGGCACTTGATGCGCGGCGACGCTGTGAAATAGGACAGTGGCGTGAAGTGTAGCGGGTTTCTGCTTCGCGCCGACGCCGCTCATTTGCATAAAGTTAAACTAATTTCAACTCTCCGCGTCACGCTGGACTGATGTACCTTAAAATGACCTGGATCACTGAATGTCTTGCCACACTGCTGACAGTGGTACGGTTTCTATCCTGTATGGATGCGCTGGTGAATCTTCAGATAAGCAGATGTTGTAAAGGTCTTCCCACACTGCTGACAGTGGTACGGTTTCTCTCCTGTATGGATGCGCTGGTGAATCTTCAGATGTTCAGATTGACTAAAGGTTTTCCCACACTGCTGACAGTGGTACGGTTTCTCTCCTGTATGGATGCGCTGGTGAATCTTCAGAGAACCAGAGCGACTAAAGGTTTTCCCACACTGCTGACAGTGGTACGGTTTCTCTCCTGTATGGATGCGCTGGTGAATCTTTAGATGAGTAGATGATGTAAAGGTATTTCCACACTGCTGACATTGGTACGGTTTCTCTCCTGTATGGATGCGCTGGTGAACCTTTAGATGAGTAGATGATGTAAAGCTATTTCCACACTGCTGACAGTGGTACGGATTCTCTCCTGTATGGATGCGCTGGTGAATCTTTAGTTGAGTAGATAATGTAAAGGCATTTCCACACTGCTCACAGTGGTACGGTTTCTCTCCCGTATGGATACGCTGGTGACTCTTCAGATGATCAGAGCGACTAAAGGTTTTCCCACACTGCTCACAGTGGTACGGTTTCTCTCCTGTATGGATGCCCTGGTGTTTCTTCAGATCACCAGATTTATTAAAAGTTTCCCCACACTTTCCACAGCAGTACATTCTCTCTCCTGTGTGAAGACACTGGTGTACCTGGAGTTGGGATGTTGACAATTATACAATAGGTAGTTCCAATAGCAATCTAATTGGTCAACTAGGCATTAAGAATGTACGGTGGCCGAGAAGGGTCACAACACATGCAAACACCACAACACCTGCAAATTCAGAAAACACTTTCATCGATTACACAACACGTGCGATGCAACTTCCAAAACACACGCATCTTCAGAAAACACCTGCAAATTAAAAAAAAAACACCTGCAAATTCAAAAAACACCTGCAAACTCAGAAAACACCTGCATTGAGTTCACAACACGTGCGTTGCAAATATTCACAACACGAGCAAATAGGGAAACGTTGACAATTAAGTCATTGTCCCCATAACGTATTAGTCCATGCAGATAATATGTTACACGTTCTCCAAACGTTATGGGGACAATGACTTAATATGTTGAAAACACACAAATCCACTTCGTTATCAGAGCACATCGACAAGTCTGTCATAATAAAAGAGAAACACGTACCTCTTGTAGCACAATCCAATGACTGAAGACGTCCGTAATTGAATAGAACCGGCTATGGGTCCGTCCGATATTATGGTCCCCCCGGAAACATTTCCGTTATTACTTGCAGTTCATTTCCCTATTTGCTCGTGTTGTGAATATTTGCAACGCACATGTTGTGAACTCAATGCAGGTGTTTTCTGAGTTTGCAGGTGTTCTTTTGAATTTGCAGGTGTTTTCTGAATATGCGTGTGTTTTGGAAGTTGCATCACACGTGTTGTGTAATCGATGAAAGTGTTTTCTGAATTTGCAGGTGTTGTGGTGTTTGCATGTGTAGTGTTGTGACCCTTCTCGGCCACCGTAAGAATGTGATCAAATTAGGTAAACAGTAAAACAGATCTCTGAAAATGACGGTGGCGGACTGGTTGAGCTGCTATGGGAAGATCTGACTCGCCCTTATATCATTAAACCATAACAATACACGCCAATTACATTGTAAAGTACCCTGGTAGGAAAGAAGACCGTGTGATGTGAATGCGCTGACGTACCTCAAAATTACTTGGATCACTGAACGTCTTCCCACACTGCTGACAGTGGTACGTTTTCTCTCTTGTATGGATGCGCTGGTGCCTCTTCAGATGGTCAGATTTCATAAAGCTCATCCCACACTGTTGACAGTGGTACGGTTTCTCTCCTGTATGGATGCGCTGGTGAGTCTTCAGATGATCAGAGCGACTAAAGGTTTTCCCACACTGCTGACAGTGGTACGGTTTCTCTCCTGTATGGATGCGCTGGTGTACCTGGAGTAGGGTCAACAATTATACAATGGGTAATTCCAATTAAGCAATCTGATTGGTCAACTAGGCATTTAGAATGTGATAATCTCAGGTAAACGTAGGGATGCATGACAAATATCAGGTCCAATAAATCAGGTTCTCAATCTTTTTCAAGCCAGGAACCCTTACAATGGATACATGTTTACAAGGACCCCCTACCATTGTTATAGTTTGCATCCTGAATCCAACTCAATGACCATGAATCCAAAAAAATATATTGTCCTTGTACTACTTGCCAGGAAATGTATCAACATGCATTGTAAATCTTGTGCTCCGCCTACTGGCTCAATTAACTTTTCTTGAGGAAAATGACACTGTGGTAATTATCTCAAAAAGGTACGCTTGTTTTACTTCACATTGTTTATTTTTTTCAATCATGTAGGAGTTTTATAAATTATTTTCAGGACCCCATGGCCATATGCCACGGACCCCCAGGGGTCCCCGGACTCCACTTTGACAACGGCAGTGATAAATTATCGGACGATAATGGGAAATATGCAGAAATGATGCTTTATTCAAATAATTAAATTACAGCCTTTAAATGGAGCCGATAACTTCACCAGTGCTGCACGCTGTTGTCACTCTCATGACGTCTAACTTGTGCATCTGAGCAGAGCCACACGGTGTGGCCTTAGTAGATGAGGGAGCAAAACAGCAAACATGTCATCGCCGGTTTGGTCATTTTCAGTCGCAGAGGACGGCAGCATGATTGCCATTTGAAATACATGTTCAGCTGGGGTTCCAAGAGGAGGGACAAAGTCTACTAGATTTATCACAACAAACCTTAAAAGTCACCTGCAGTGTCCACTGCAACTTGTGTTTACAATTATTAGTGATGTCAGTTGGTTGGTAACGAACTACAGATTACTAACTGGTTATCGGCATTGAGGTAATCATCGGTTATCCACTTGTTGTAAAACATTATCCTGCATCCCGAGGTAAAGGGTAAAACAGATCTCTTAAAATGATGGTGGCGGACAGCGTTGAGCTGCTATGGGAAGATCCGATGCACCATAACCTCATTTAGCCATGAACATAATCAGCAATTATGTTGCATCATACTCTGGTAGGATAGAAGACTGATGTGAATCAATGTGCTGACGTACCTTAAATTGACCTGGATCACTAAAAGTCTTCCCACACTGCTGACATTGGTACGGTTTCTCTCCTGTATGGACGCGCTGGTGAATCTTTAGATGAGTAGATGATGTAAAGGTCTTCCCACACTGCTGACAGTGGTACGGTTTCTCTCCTGTATGGATGTGCTGGTGACTCTTCAGATCACCAAAGCGACTAAAGGTTTTCCCACACTGCTCACAGTGGTACGGTTTCTCTCCCGTATGGATACGCTGGTGAATCTTCAGATAAGCACAGCGACTAAAGGTTTTTCCACACTGCTGACAGTGGTACGGTTTCTCTCCTGTATGGATACGCTGGTGAATCTTCAGAGAACCAGAGCGACTAAAGGTATTTCCACACTGCTGACAGTGGTACGGTTTCTCTCCTGTATGGATACGCTGGTGAATCTTCAGAGAACCAGATGTTGTAAAGGTATTTCCACACTGCTGACAGTGGTACGGTTTCTCTCCTGTATGGATGCCCTGGTGTTTCTTCAGCTCACCAGATTTATTAAAAGTTTCCCCACACTTTCCACAGCAGTACATTCTCTCTCCTGTGTGAAGACACTGGTGTACCTGGAGTTGGGATGTTGACAATTATACAATAGGTAGTTCCAATAGCAATCTAATTGGTCAACTAGGCATTAAGAATGTACGGTGGCCGAGAAGGGTCACAACACATGCAAACACCACAACACCTGCAAATTCAGAAAACACTTTCATCGATTACACAACACGTGCGATGCAACTTCCAAAACACACGCATCTTCAGAAAACACCTGCAAATTCAAAAAAAAACACCTGCAAATTCAAAAAACACCTGCAAACTCAGAAAACACCTGCATTGAGTTCACAACACGTGCGTTGCAAATATTCACAACACGAGCAAATAGGGAAACGTTGACAATTAAGTCATTGTCCCCATAACGTATTAGTCCATGCAGATAATTGTTAAACGTTCTCCAAACGTTATGGGGACAATGACTTAATATGTTGAAAACACAAAAATCCACTTCGTTATCAGAGCACATCGACAAGTCTGTCATAATAAAAGAGAAACACGTACCTCTTGTAGCACAATCCAATGACTGAAGACGTCCGTAATTGAATAGAACCGGCTATGGGTCCGTCCGATATTATGGTCCCCCCGGAAACATTTCCGTTATTACTTGCAGTTCATTTCCCTATTTGCTCGTGTTGTGAATATTTGCAACGCACATGTTGTGAACTCAATGCAGGTGTTTTCTGAGTTTGCAGGTGTTCTTTTGAATTTGCAGGTGTTTTCTGAATATGCGTGTGTTTTGGAAGTTGCATCACACGTGTTGTGTAATCGATGAAAGTGTTTTCTGAATTTGCAGGTGTTGTGGTGTTTGCATGTGTAGTGTTGTGACCCTTCTCGGCCACCGTAAGAATGTGATCAAATTAGGTAAACAGTAAAACAGATCTCTGAAAATGACGGTGGCGGACTGGTTGAGCTGCTATGGGAAGATCTGACTCGCCCTTATATCATTAAACCATAACAATACACGCCAATTACATTGTAAAGTACCCTGGTAGGATAGAAGACCGTGTGATGTGAATGCGCTGACGTACCTCAAAATTACTTGGATCACTGAACGTCTTCCCACACTGCTGACAGTGGTACGTTTTCTCTCTTGTATGGATGCGCTGGTGCCTCTTCAGATGGTCAGATTTCATAAAGCTCATCCCACACTGTTGACAGTGGTACGGTTTCTCTCCTGTATGGATGCGCTGGTGAGTCTTCAGATGATCAGAGCGACTAAAGGTTTTCCCACACTGCTGACAGTGGTACGGTTTCTCTCCTGTATGGATGCGCTGGTGTACCTGGAGTAGGGTCAACAATTATACAATGGGTAATTCCAATTAAGCAATCTGATTGGTCAACTAGGCATTTAGAATGTGATAATCTCAGGTAAACGTAGGGATGCATGACAAATATCAGGTCCAATAAATCAGGTTCTCAATCTTTTTCAAGCCAGGAACCCTTACAATGGATACATGTTTACAAGGACCCCCTACCATTGTTATAGTTTGCATCCTGAATCCAACTCAATGACCATGAATCCAAAAAAATATATTGTCCTTGTACTACTTGCCAGGAAATGTATCAACATGCATTGTAAATCTTGTGCTCCGCCTACTGGCTCAATTAACTTTTCTTGAGGAAAATGACACTGTGGTAATTATCTCAAAAAGGTACGCTTGTTTTACTTCACATTGTTTATTTTTTTCAATCATGTAGGAGTTTTATAAATTATTTTCAGGACCCCATGGCCATATGCCACGGACCCCCAGGGGTCCCTGGACTCCACTTTGACAACGGCAGTGATAAATTATCGGACGATAATGGGAAATATGCAGAAATGATGCTTTATTCAAATAATTAAATTACAGCCTTTAAATGGAGCCGATAACTTCACCAGTGCTGCACGCTGTTGTCACTCTCATGACGTCTAACTTGTGCATCTGAGCAGAGCCACACAGTGTGGCCTTAGTAGATGAGGGAGCAAAACAGCAAACATGTCATCGCCGGTTTGGTCATTTTCAGTCGCAGAGGACGGCAGCATGATTGCCATTTGAAATACATGTTCAGCTGGGGTTCCAAGAGGAGGGACAAAGTCTACAGATTTATCACAACAAACCTTAAAAGTCACCTGCAGTGTCCACTGCAACTTGTGTTTACAATTATTAGTGATGTCAGTTGGTTGGTAACGAACTACAGATTACTAACTGGTTATCGGCATTGAGGTAATCATCGGTTATCCACTTGTTGTAAAACATTATCCTGCATCCCGAGGTAAAGGGTAAAACAGATCTCTTAAAATGATGGTGGCAGACAGCGTTGAGCTGCTATGGGAAGATCTGATAAGCCATAACCTCATTTAGCCATGAACATAATCAGCAATTATGTTGCATCATACTCTGGTAGGATAGAAGACTGATGTGAATCAATGTGCTGACGTACCTTAAATTGACCTGGATCACTAAAAGTCTTCCCACACTGCTGACATTGGTACGGTTTCTCTCCTGTATGGACGCGCTGGTGAATCTTTAGATGAGTAGATGATGTAAAGGTCTTCCCACACTGCTGACAGTGGTACGGTTTCTCTCCTGTATGGATGTGCTGGTGACTCTTCAGATCACCAAAGCGACTAAAGGTTTTCCCACACTGCTCACAGTGGTACGGTTTCTCTCCCGTATGGATACGCTGGTGAATCTTCAGAGAACCAGAGCGACTAAAGGTATTTCCACACTGCTGACAGTGGTACGGTTTCTCTCCTGTATGGATGCGCTGGTGTTTCTT
The DNA here is from genome assembly GCA_030340625.1 of Merluccius polli. NCBI lineage: Eukaryota > Metazoa > Chordata > Actinopteri > Gadiformes > Merlucciidae > Merluccius > Merluccius polli. The sequence goes on from JAOPHQ010002889.1 coordinate 82,684, forward strand.
CAGATCACCAGATTTATTAAAAGTTGCCCCACACTTTCCACAGCAGTACATTCTCTCTCCTGTGTGAAGACGCCGGTGTACCTGGAGTTGGGATGTTGACAATTATACAATAGGTAGTTCCAATAGCAATCTAATTGGTCAACTAGGCATTAAGAATGTGATCAAATCAGGTAAACAGTAAAACATATCTTTGAAAATGATGGTGGCAGACTGGTTGAGCTGCTATGGGAAGATCTGACTCGCCCTTATATCATTAAACCATAACAATACACACCAATTACATTGTACGTTACGGGGACAATGACTTAATATGTTGAAAACACACAAATCCACTTCGTTATCAGAGCACATCGACAAGTCTGTCATAATAAAAGAGAAACACGTACCTCTTGTAGCACAATCCAATGACTGAAGACGTCCGTAATTGAATAGAACCGGCTATGGGTCCGTCTGATATTATGGTCCCCCCGGAAACATTTCCGTTGTCATTACTTGCAGTTCGCTTCCCTATTTGCTCGTGTTGTGAATATTTGCAACGCACATGTTGTGAACTCAATGCAGGTGTTTTCTGAGTTTGCAGGTGTTCTTTTGAATTTGCAGGTGTTTTCTGAATATGCGTGTGTTTTGGAAGTTGCATCGCACGTGTTGTGTAATCGATGAAAGTGTTTTCTGAATTTGCAGGTGTTGTGGTGTTTGCATGTGTTGTGACCCTTCTCGGCCACCGTAAAAATGTGATCAAATCAGGTAAACAGTAAAACAGAACTCTGAAAATGATGGTGGCGGACTGGTTGAGCTGCTATGGGAAGATCTGACTCGCCCTTATATCATTAAACCATAACAATACACACCAATTACATTGTAAAGTACCCTGGTAGGAAAGAAGACCGTGTGATGTGAATGCGCTGACGTACCTCAAAATTAGTTGGATCACTGAACGTCTTCCCACACTGCTGACAGTGGTACAGTTTTTCTCCTGTATGGATGCGCTGGTGTCTCTTCAGACTACTAGATTGACGAAAGGTTTTTCCGCACTGCTTACAACAGTGGCGTCTGGCTTCGTCTGCTGTAATCTGGCTCGTCTTTTGGACGGGTTCTGGGGAGGCTCTGACTGGCTCTTGAGGAGGCTGCGATGTATGGGAGGAGACCAGTCTCCACTTGGATTTTTCCACTCCTCAGCAGTCGGCCGTACAGATCACCATGGCTCCTCTTCATGTGTTCATAGAAGACGATCTGAGACGTTCACATTCAGGAGCACTGACACTGGGGACAGGGTAATACCTGCGCTGTGTCAGCTGGGATTTCACTCCTAGGAGAGAGAGATTATTAAAAATATACTGAAATATTTAAAAGTGAATTAATTAATATTCAGAAAATGCGCATACAAACTGCACTATATAACTATCTGTACTTGTAGTATTTAATATGTTGTATGAATCGGTATAGTATTTTATGACAGACATATGTCCAAACCTGAGAAAACGACACAAACAGCCCAAAGCAGCATTGGATACCTAAAGGAATGGACACTAAAGGACACTAGGAAACAGGATCCCTTGAAACAGCCATACATTGACTTATGGTTCCCTCTTGCCACACAACCCGACCTACAAAATCACAATCAATAAATCAGCAACACCTAACTAATAAAGGGCATCGTGTCCAGACAAAGTGAGATACTTCACTTACTCAGCGCAGCAGGGACCAACGACCAGCGGCTCGCAGCTCGTACCACGTGAGACTGCAGGGAGCCTAAATGCTAAAAACAAACATGTCAACCAGGAAGTTGCAATCGCCCTACGGTGCCCATCTAGGTCCAATCTTTGACCGGATGCAATCCGCGTCAAACCCATAGCGTATAGACGGCGCATGGGTAAAGAGGTACTCCTCAATCTTAAAGTAGAATTATTCGCCGAATTTTGGACCGATTTCCAAACGTATTTGTTTGTTAAAAACGTCACACATGTAGCTATGATACAGGTGCTTTCTCCGTGAGGGCATTGGCACAGATGATGTGTTTTTGCTCGGGGAACATACTGGAGACACACAATTTGGCATTGACAACCACCATTGTAATCTACTGAAACTAGTGGTGTCTGTGTTCCTCAAGATTAGGCTGCACCACATTGCAAAACGTGGTAACCCTTCCTTTTACAGTCTGGTAATTACCAGGAAATTACCTGGTAATAAGATGTATTTATTAAGTACCAGGTAATAAATTGTTATTACCTTGTAATTACCAAGCACTTACCAGGTAATTACCCACTATTTAATTACATAATTATCTGGTAAATACCAACAAGTTACCTGATATTTACTGGATATTTTCCTGACATTTACTAGGTATGTACCCAATAATTACCTGGTAGATATCCTGCAATTGCATATTGTAGACAATAAACCCACCGAATATATGTGACTTTGTTAGGGTGATAATAACTTATATATTTACCTGGTACTTACCAGGTATTTACTCAAAAATGATCGCATATTCACCTGGTAACTACCACTTATTTACCTGATATTTACCTGGTAAATACCAACAAGTTACCCAGTATTTACTAGATACATACTGAAAACTACCAGGTATTTATCCATTACCAATCAACCTGTGTAGTGACAGTGAGGGTAGTAATGACTCTGATTTTTACCTGGTAATTACCCAGTATTTACTTGATAACTGGCAACTATACAATGATACCATGTTCAAAACTACACACCCTAATGGGTGGTAGATGATTATAATCTACAATTACCAGAAAAGTATATGGTAATTGTAACTGCCGCACATTGGCAGTTTGTTTAATTTGTCAACCTCCTGTTTTTTTTGTTCCTACTGTTTAGAATGGCATTGGGGCGGAACTAATTGCCGCCGGCATATGTTTCCTACACCACACCTTTTAGCAACGCACCTAGCCAAACAGCGCGAAAGAAGCAGCAGGTTCTATAAGCTATAAGTTAAAGTTAAAAGCTACAGGCACTTAAAGTATATCGTGAAAGTCGAATGCAATTTAGTTTGTCCGAGTGGCGTTGCTGTAGATGTGTGTGTGACGTAATCAGCAGACGACGGACACCGAGCCGATCTGGTAGCCGAGCCGATCTGGTACCTACACCGGCCCTGCACGCCAAAAAATCTGAAGGGTCCGCTTGAGCTATAGCACTCACAGCGGTTAGCTCATGCGGACCCTTCAGTTTGCGCCAACAGCACTGATCTGGCCCCCATTTAAAATGCTTGAGTTTAAATGTTGTCCCGTTTTTACCTATAAATAATACCTGGACCGGAGTGCGTGTATCTGCGCTACCAGTTTGCAGTTTGTCCTGCCCACTTATTTGCATTTGAATATTGTCCACTTTAACGCAAGGCATTACAACAACACACTCAATGGAAAATTCACATTGTAAACAACTAATGAAACCTGTAATCACTTCAGATTCTTTACTACCACACTACAAGTACAGTGATCTGCCATGTGCCACAATACCATGATAAGAGAGTTGCTGTACACATTTACACATTTTACACACAGATGCTATTAATATCTGCTGTGACTGCTTCACAAACTGTTGAAACAGTTAAAGCCACCAAGGTGTGATAGGGTGTGGCAATCAGACAGTATCAGTGGTACGGTTTCCCTCCTGTATGGATGCGCTGGTGAATCTTTAGTTGAGTAGATGATGTAAAGGTATTTCCACACTGCTCACAGTGGTACGGTTTCTCTCCTGTATGGATACGCTGGTGAATCTTCAGACTATCAGAGCGACTAAAGGTTTTTCCACACTGCTGACAGTGGTATGGTTTCTCTCCTGTATGGATACGCTGGTGTTTCTTCAGATCACCAGAGCCACTAAAGGTTTTTCCACACTGCTGACAGTGGTACGTTTTCTCTCCTGTATGGATACGCTGGTGAATCTTCAGAGAACCAGATTTTGTAAAGGTTTTTCCACACTTCTGACATTGGTACGGTTTCTCTCCTGTATGGATGTGCTGGTGACTCTTCAGATCACCAGATTTTGTAAAGGTTTTTCCACACTTCTGACAGTGGTACGGTTTCTCTCCTGTATGGATACGCTGGTGAATCTTCAGACTATCAGAGCGACTAAAGGTTTTCCCACACTGCTCACAGTGGTACGGTTTCTCTCCCGTATGGATACGCTGGTGAATCTTCAGATAAGCACAGCGACTAAAGGTTTTTCCACACTGCTGACAGTGGTACGGTTCCTCTCCTGTATGGATACGCTGGTGAATCTTCAGAGAACCAGAGCGACTAAAGGTATTTCCACACTGCTGACAGTGGTACGGTTTCTCTCCTGTATGGATACGCTGGTGAATCTTCAGAGAACCAGAGCCACTAAAGGTTTTTCCACACTGCTGACAGTGGTACGTTTTCTCTCCTGTATGGATACGCTGGTGACTCTTCAGAGAACGAGAGTAACTAAAGGTTTTTCCACACTGCTGACAGTGGTGCGGTTTCTCTCCCGTATGGATACGCTGGTGAATCTTCAGATAAGCACAGCGACTAAAGGTTTTTCCACACTGCTGACAGTGGTACGGTTTCCTCTCGTGTATGGATACGCTGGTGTTTCTTCAGATTATCAGAGCGACTAAAGGTTTTTCCACACTGCTGACAGTGGTACGGTTTCTCTCCTGTATGGATACGCTGGTGTTTCTTCAGATCACCAGAGCCACTAAAGGTTTTCCCACACTGCTGACAGTGGTACGTTTTCTCTCCTGTATGGATACGCTGGTGACTCTCCAGAGAACTAGAGTAACTAAAGGTTTTTCCACACTGCTGACAGTGGTGCGGTTTCTCTCCTGTATGGATGCGCTGGTGAACCTTTAGATGAGTAGATGATGTAAAGGTTTTCCCAGACTGCTCACAGTGGTACGGTTTCTCTCCTGTATGGATGCTCTGGTGTTTCGTCAGATGACCAGCGCGACGAAAGGTTTTCCCACACTGCTGACAGTGGTACGGTTTCTCTCCCGTATGGATGCGCTGGTGAATCTTCAGATAAGCAGATGTTGTAAAGGTATTTCCACACTGCTCACAGTGGTACGGTTTCTCTCCTGTATGGATGCTCTGGTGTTTCTTCAGATCACCAGAGCCACTAAAGGTTTTCCCACACTGCTGACAGTGGTACGGTTTCTCTCCTGTATGGATGCGCTGGTGTTTCTTCAGATCACCAGATGTATTAAAAGTTGCCCCACACTTTCCACAGCAGTACATTCTCTCTCCTGTGTGAAGACGCCGGTGTACCTGGAGTTGGGATGTTGACAATTATACAATAGGTACTTCCAATAGCAATCTAATTGGTCAACTAGGCATTAAGAATGTGATCAAATCAGGTAAACGGTTAAACAGATCTTTGAAAATGATGGTGGCAGACTGGTTGAGCTGCTATGGGAAGATCTGACTCGCCCTTATATCATTAAACCATAACAATACACACCAATTACATTGTAAAGTACCCTGGTAGGATAGAAGACCGTGTGATGTGAATGCGCTGACGTACCTCAAAATTAGTTGGATCACTGAACGTCTTCCCACACTGCTGACAGTGGTACAGTTTTTCTCCTGTATGGATGCGCTGGTGTCTCTTCAGACTACTAGATTGACGAAAGGTTTTTCCGCACTGCTTACAACAGTGGCGTCTGGCTTCGTCTGCTGTAATCTGGCTCGTCTTTTGGACGGGTTCTGGGGAGGCTCTGACTGGCTCTTGAGGAGGCTGCGATGTATGGGAGGAGGCCGGTCTCCACTTGGATTTTTCCACTCCTCAGCAGTCGGCCGTACAGATCACCATGGCTCCTCTTCATGTGTTCATAGAAGACGATCTGAGACGTTCACATTCAGGAGCACTGACACTGGGGACAGGGTAATACCTGCGCTGTGTCAGCTGGGATTTCACTCCTAGGAGAGAGAGATTATTAAAAATATATATATACTGAAATATTTAAAAGTGAATTAATTAATATTCAGAAAATGCGCATACAAACTGCACTATATAACTATCTGTACTTGTAGTATTTATTATGTTGTATGAATCTGTTTAGTATTTTATGACAGACATATGTCCAAACCTGAGAAAACGACACAAACAGCCCAAAGCAGCATTGGATACCTAAAGGAATGGACACTAAAGGACACTAGGAAACAGGATCCCTTGAAACAGCCATACATTGACTTATGGTTCCCTCTTGCCACACAACCCGACCTACAAAATCACAATCAATAAATCAGCAACACCTAACTAATAAAGGGCATCGTGTCCAGACAAAGTGAGATACTTCACTTACTCAGCGCAGCAGGGACCAACGACCAGCGGCTCGCAGCTCGTAACACGTGAGACTGCAGGGAGCCTAAATGCTAAAAACAAACATGTCAACCAGGAAGTTGCAATCGCCCTACGGTGCCCATCTAGGTCCAATCTTTGACCGGATGCAATCCGCGTCAAACCCATAGCGTATAGACGGCGCATGGGTAAAGAGGTACTCCTCAATCTTAAAGTAGAATTATTCGCCGAATTTTGGACCGATTTCCAAACGTATTTGTTTGTTAAAAACGTCACACATGTAGCTATGATACAGGTGCTTTCTCCGTGAGGGCATTGGCACAGATGATGTGTTTTTGCTCGGGGAACATACTGGAGACACACAATTTGGCGTTGACAACCACCATTGTAATCTACTGAAACTAGTGGTGTCTGTGTTCCTCAAGATTAGGCTGCACCACATTGCAAAACGTGGTAACCCTTCCTTTTACAGTCTGGTAATTACCAGGAAATTACCTGGTAATAAGATGTATTTATTAAGTAATAACCAGGTAATTAAATGTAATTACCTTGTAATTACCAAGCACTTACCAGGTAATTACCCAGTATTTAATTACATATTTATCTGGTAAATACCAACAAGTTACCTGATATTTACTGGATATTTTCCTGACATTTACTAGGTATGTACCCAATAATTACCTGGTAGATATCCTGCAATTGCATATTAATAAACCCACCGAATATATGTGACTTTGTTAGGGTGATAATAACTTATATATTTACCTGGTACTTACCAGGTATTTACTCAAAAATGATCGCATATTCACCTGGTAACTACCACTTATTTACCTGATATTTACCTGGTAAATACCAACAAGTTACCCAGTATTTACTAGATATATACTGAAAACTACCAGGTATTTATCCATTACCAATCAACCTGTGTAGTGACAGTGAGGGTAGTAATGACTCTGATTTTTACCTGGTAATTACCCAGTATTTACTTGATAACTGGCAACTATACAATGATACCATGTTCAAAACTACACACCCTAATGGGTGGTAGATGATTATAATCTACAATTACCAGAAAAGTATATGGTAATTGTAACTGCCGCACATTGGCAGTTTGTTTAATTTGTCAACCTCCTGTTTTTTTTGTTCCTACTGTTTAGAATGGCATTGGGGCGGAACTAATTGCCGCCGGCATATGTTTCCTACACCACACCTTTTAGCAACGCACCTAGCCAAACAGCGCGAAAGAAGCAGCACGTTCTATAAGCTATAAGTTAAAGTTAAAAGCTACAGGCACTTAAAGTATATCGTGAAAGTCGAATGCAATTTAGTTTGTCTGAGTGGCGTTGCTGTAGATGTGTGTGTGACGTAATCAGCAGACGACGGACACCGAGCCGATCTGGTAGCCGAGCCGATCTGGTACCTACACCGGCCCTGCACGCCAAAAAATCTGAAGGGTCCGCTTGAGCTATAGCACTCACAGCGGTTAGCTCATGCGGACCCTTCAGTTTGCGCCAACAGCACTGATCTGGCCCCCATTTAAAATGCTTGAGTTTAAATGTTGTCCCGTTTTTACCTATAAATAATACCTGGACCGGAGTGCGTGTATCTGCGCTACCAGTTTGCAGTTTGTCCTGCCCACTTATTTGCATTTGAATATTGTCCACTTTAACGCAAGGCATTACAACAACACACTCAATGGAAAATTCACATTGTAAACAACTAATGAAACCTGTAATCACTTCAGATTCTTTACTACCACACTACAAGTACAGTGATCTGCCATGTGCCACAATACCATGATAAGAGAGTTGCTGTACACATTTACACATTTTACACACAGATGCTATTAATATCTGCTGTGACTGCTTCACAAACTGTTGAAACAGTTAAAGCCACCAAGGTGTGATAGGGTGTGGCAATCAGACAGTACCTTTCTTTCATACACAGATTACAACAGTGTCCAGTGTTTAGTTATGTAAATGGTTGTTGTACAGCCAAGTACTCTAACCAGAATTGTTGGCTGAATCACCCATTGAAACAGTTGGTTTCTTTCCTTACTTACTATTTGTGCTGTATAACTCTAACCAGAGTTGTTGGCTGAAACACCCATTGAAACAGTTGGTTTCTTTATTACTACTTTACTTACTATTTGTGCTGTTTACATTACACTTAATCACTTTCCTCAGCTTACTCCTACAAACTCCACCTTACTCATTAGTTCAAGATGTGATAGAGTGTGGCAATCAGACAGATTAACTTTCTTTCATACACAGATTACAACAGTGGCCTTTAGTTATGTAAATAATTTTTACAGCACTACTCTAACCAGAGTTGTTGGCTGAAACACCCATTGAAAAGTTGGTTTCTTTATAACCACTTTACTTACTATTTGTGCTGTCTACATTACACTTAATCTCTTCTATGAACGCCACATTACTCATTAGTTGTAAAAACACTTGTATAATTCTACTGAAACATGTTCATTTGTAGTTAAACATAATGGCAATGGCCATTAACTAATATATAACTAAATACAGATGGTACTGTGAGAATCATTCCACCTAAAGTACATTTATTACGGTAGGAGTTACCATATATATATGGTATGGTATATGGTATATACTATACTAGATAGAGTTACACACATATGTATACACCCGTTAGGTCTAAGGTTATTAAACACAGTGTGCTGTGTACGTACAATGGTAGTAACCAACATTATAGTAAAAATATAGCAAAAACTGCTGCTGTTCACATATAATCAACTATTGACAACAATTTAGACCCCATTACAACTTATAATAAACTGATGAAAGAGGAATGATAAATAAACTTACCGTATGAAGAAAAGGGACCACGAACTTCAAATCCTTGAAAAATGCTAAACAGCTCCTCTCCTCTCTGTTCCGCAAAAAGCAAGACCACTTCTGACTTCGAACAAGCCATTTATACTTTCCCGCTGAATATGTTCAAATCAGCCAATCACAACGCAGGGCAGAAAGGGGGCGGGGCATCAACACAAACGCCTGGAAAACAACATGATAAACTAAAGTTGTAACAATGATTGCAATCTTAACTTTACAGCATAAACTCATGTCATCATGACTTTAAATACCAACTTTAATGCTATTTAGTAACATTCCCAGTGTGTTTTATCCAGAGCTCAGCTGGTAAATCAGCTGTTCTGTCCGCTGTGCCGGCCGGCGTTAGCGCGATCAGCGTTCCCAGTGGAAGCGCCATTAAACCACCAAAAACAAAATATCCCTAAAACAACATCGTTAGAGAGGACAGACTTCAGAGAAGTACAGTGAAAAAATAACAACAAACAAAACGAGAATAAGTTACACAAAAAATGGAATTCCCATCCAGACCACTAGATGGAGCCAATTTCCATTTCAGCTCTTTTCTTGGATGGTAGAGACCTTGTTAATGTTTGAATGGCATCGACATCAATTTACTGGTGGGAACAATCAAAGCAAGTGGTTGTGAGATAAATGGATGTCATATTTTAACAGTACAAAATAAGCCTCTGCTAATCGCTAATGTAGGCTAAGCATCCGTGCTGATGTGACAAATTGTAGACTGTGTACACATGTGGTTGTCTGTGTGTGTGTGTGTGTGTGTGTCTGTCTGTGCATATGTGCATGTTAGCTATAACAAGTCTCGCTGCCCCAGTCCACCGCACACTGCATGGACCGTGACGGACGAGTCGCGACACTATCCACGACACACCCCGACGGACTCGGCGAGGTCCCGCACACAGCTCCTTGGAGCTTTAATTGTATGATTGCATTTTCATTTTATTTGACTCAAATGATGCCGTTTATATTATGAAAAATAAAAAGCATTAGTGCTATAGAGTGGCGCAGGGATGACTTATTTTTGTAGGCCAACCTGGAAGTTAGCATCGCCCTGGGTTCCCTCGACAAAAAGCCAAGGGGTTTTTCCCTTTGGATTTTGCATTATTGCAGAAAATAAGCGATGTGGCAAACAAAAGTTTATGATACTCCCACGTTTTGTTAAGCAAGATAATCTTCACCAATTATGATTTTTGAAGTGTAAATGCAATCACCAGAAGTTTTTTAAGCTTCAAAATTCACGAGTGGGTATTTACTGACATATTTCATGTCGCAGACCAAAACGTGGCCATCTCTTAAGCTTGTGTAAAACCACAGATCTTATTTCAGGCCTCTAACCAAAAACCCATTCAAAAAAACCATTGACTTTGAGAACCGAAGTGCCAAATGCTAACGGATTTCCGGGTTTTAGGACTCATTCCTGCACCTCTCTATTGCATTTTCATTTGATTGTCCTTAAAATGCTTCCATAGATGTGTGAACATTGACCATCATTTTAACCAAAGTTATCTCGGCTCAACCATTACATACTTAACGTTACATATCAGACAGCAAATATCATTCATCTACATGTCAGACACTTCTATTCTATCCAGACAAAACAGACATCACAATTCCTCATATCCTTTTATTTCCCCCTCAGGTCAGATGTACAATACTTTACTGACAACAATTATAATGCAGAATTGTCATGAACATGAATAAATAAAGTTAATCACAAGTTATAACAAGTTCATGTCCGCTTTCAACATACAAGAGAAAGGACAGATTAGAAAAACAGATGTTTTACTTCTTCACTTTGTGAAGTGCTGGTGTTTCTTCAGAGAAACACCAGCACACCATAATTAATAAGTGTAACAACCCAGCAAACATTTCCTCGACCTGCGTCGAAGCGAACAAGTCCAGAAGACGTCGAGTCACGACGTGACTTCATTTCGACATGAATGTTTACACATTAATTGTGTTATTGAAAAGTGTTATTCCAAACGCAATATGCTATCATGTATATGGCCAAAATAGGTGCTAAAATGTTTTATTCCAGCATGCTGGAAAAATAGTTCCTAAATGGAACTTGAGTAAATGCATTTATCAAGTTCCATTTAGGAACTATTTTTCCTTGCGCACCAACACTTGTCCTGCAACCCGTGCGCAATTGCGCACCAGGTGATATTTGTTGGCGGTCGCAGTCAAGTTTGGCAAGCGTCGAAGTTCCAGGTGAGTTCCGAAAAGACACTCTTATTTAAAATGAACATGTATTTGTATGCTTAACTGTTTAAGTCTACATGGCATAATTCTCACGGATAGCTGGCTTTCGTATTTGTAACGTTACATACGAACTGGGCATAGAAATAAACACTAGAAGTCGCGTTGAGCCTCTTGGAATGCGTCGATGCGGCCGCCATCTTGGTACAGTGGATCAGTGAATCATTTGACTACGCCTGCGAGTGAAAGATGCCAGACTTTTGCGCCGCATACGGCTGTTCAAACGAGCGAAATAACAAGACAAAGGAGAAAGGCATAACATTTCATAGGTAAGATTTTATTTTGTAGTACTATGATACTAAATGTTGTTTTTTGTTTGTGTTCATGAAAATAACGTTATTCACACGGTAACGTTAGGCAATTGCATTTGACAAGTGAGGGTAACGTTAGCTAGCGTTTGCACTATTATCACGTTTGACAACAACTATTTAGATGTATGATATCAAAATCTTGGAAAGGTGGTAAGAAAACTTTTTTGTCGGCTATGTTTGTAAAGTAATATCTGATAATGGTGTTGCAAGCTATGGTCCACAACCGAGTAGCCTAATGAAAACTTGAGGCAAACTGAGCTGACGTTAGCGTTAGCATTTGAAACGACTCGTTTGTGTTGTGAAGGAAATTTAAGACGAATAAAATGCAATTATAAGTACTGTACTGCCACTGGATGTTAAAATATTGGCGTGGTACCATTGTATTGTAGCCTATAATGCTATGCTCCCGAACAGACTCTTAATTTAAGCTGGTTTAGATGCCAAGATCCATCATGTGCTAGGCACTTGAAGGGTAGCAGCTAAAGTTAACGTTACTACAAATTGTATCAATATTGGGTGAACTTGTTCTGTGAGAATGGAATGTTTCTGTGCATAGATTTCCCAGTAACGTGGAGAGGCGCCAGGCTTGGACTCAGGCTCTGAGGAGAGAGGGGTTTGTTCCATGTCCAAGATCCTTGCTTTGCAGCTCCCATTTTCGCTCACTTGATTTCGATCGAACAGGACAGACTGTGAGACTTAGAGAGAGTGCCGTCCCATCAATTTTTAACTTCCCCAAACATCTGTCCAAGGTTAACCATGACAATGTATTACATTACACCATATAATTAAACAGGGGTTGTTCTTAGCAGGCTTACTCAAATAATTGACTTTTCTCTAGCTTCCATGTTTAAGAACAAGCAGGACCGCAACAAAAGCAGGTGAACTGTGTCCACCACCACCACCACCAGCAAAAGAGCCTGACTTCTTTGACCAGCCAGCCACAGTGAGTATATTGGCAGCCTGATGGAACAGTGAAATAGTTAAATGTGTGGTGATGTGTTCTAGTTACTATAGTGTAAGTATTTTCAGGATCATCTGTACTTCCTGGATCCTGAGAAAACTAAAAAGAATTTGACAGAATGCCAGGACCAGGTAGAAAAGTTAAGGCGGGAGCTGAGAAATGCCAGGGACCGGGAAAAGAGACAGAAGAAGACTGTTCAATGCCTGTTGGATGACTTAACAAATAAGAACATGTTGTCTGAAGAACTTCAGCAAAAGCTGGACTTTTACTCTGGTTGGTTGATTAAGGCTCTCCTTTCCTTGTCTAGGAGTCAGGGCTCTCTGGTAACATTTTCTTTGCTTTGACAGGGTGTTATCTCAATATCCCAATATGATAATCACTCCACAGTTTCCATTGATTTAACTGATGCAGGTGGGTGGGTGGGGATGCATGAACAGAATTGAAAACTAAGCGCTAACTATTACTATAGCACTACAGTACATACTATTGGTGTTTTAAAACTTTGTTACCGGTAGTTGGCAATGGAATTGTGATATAAAAGCATTATTACACGAGTAGGAATGAGGTTGTCCTTGGATATCCTCATGGGTGTAGTTACCTATGGCAGTCCAATTTTGACTTTTTGCCTGCGGCCAAACCACATCCATGAGGATCCTTGAACACAGAGATGTTCACTTGTTTTCGTCCTTAATTCCTTCAGATCTTCCAGTTGAATTTCTCAAAACGGATCACGCCTTCACTTCAAAGCAACGGGAATTTGCTTTGACCCTACACCTGCATGGACCTAAGGCCTATAAATACCTCAGAGAACAAATGAAGATACCACTCCCACACCCTCACACTCTTCTGAAGTAATTTTGTTTTCTACATCTTCACTACTGTCTGAAATGGATAGAATTTATGTTGATTTGTTGTTGTTTACCTGCTTTTTGTTTTTTTTTGCTTTGCAATAGGTGGTTACATACTGTTGATGCGAAGCCTGGCCTCAACACATCTCTCTTAGACCTACTACAAAGGAAGAGCCTTGAAGATCATGATCAGTTTGGTCAAGTGTGTCTCATGCTGGATGGTATGTCGATCAGGAAGCAGGTGCTGTACGATGCTCATACAGGTACAATGCGAGGTTTTGTGGATATTGGCATGGGTGTGGACGAAACCACTGAGGCCAGTGAAGCGCTTGTATTTATGGTAGTTGGACTAAAAAGTCACTGGAAGATGCCTGTCGCCTTTTATTTCATAAAATCCGTTTCACCAGATACTCAGAAGATCTTGGTCTTGCATGCCCTGGAGGCTTTACATGAGCGCGGTATCAAGGTTGTGTGCGTCACCATGGATGGTCACATATCCAACATGAGCATGTGCGCCATGCTTGGATGTCAGCTGAAATTAAACCAGCCGCTAAAGACATATTTCACCCACCCTTCGTCAGGGGAAAATGTCTATATAATCATGGACCCATGCCACATGTTGAAACTGGCTAGAAACATGCTTGAGGCCTACAGTTCCATCGTAAGCCCGGCGGGAACAGTGAGATGGCAACACATTTCTGAGTTGAACAACGTCCAGGAGCGAGAGGGTCTACATGCAGCCAACAAGGTCACTAGAAAGCATGTCAACTTTTCCTCACAGAAGATGAAGGTGTCTTTGGCGGCCCAGACACTGAGTCGGTCAGTGGCACTGGCCCTCACCATGCTTAAGGAGGCAGGGTATCAACAGTTTGAGGACTGCTCTCCAACAGTTGAATTTGTTCAGGTACTGTATGTTCTGGATAAGACTTATAAAATGTAACAGACAACACTTGAAATAATAGATTGTTTGCCTTGCAAAAAACTAAAGAACATGTTGTTTTGTGTATGTTGTATGGTTTTTTTTGTCCTTCTGCAGGTGCAGCACTCATTTCCAAGCGATGGTTTCTGCTCAAATAACTATTTTCTTGCCTATCAGCATTTTGTAACAGTAAGGGATACCGGAAGAATAGAGGTTCCACTTAGATTTGCCAACTAACCAAGAGTTTGTTTTCCCCAACTCAGGGTTGCAGGGTTTCCTGTCATTCTCCTGAACAAGCAACCGACAACTAACATCTGCTTTCTCCTTACAGGTGAACCATTCCCTGAACAGTATTGTCAATTGCAGGGGCTTGTGTTCTAATCAGGGGTTTATTCCGAGGAAGTAGTTCAGTAGCAAACCGGGTTAAGTTAAGCTGGAGGTAGAGGTAAATCAACAAATAGAAGAGCCTGGTGTCCTCATTTATTTTCTTACCTAAGTAACACCTGCAGCGTTTTGTGTTGCATTGATATGCCAACACAGCAACAAAACTGTAGTGTAAACAGTGAGGCTATAGGTTCTATATTTCTTCTAGAAAAGTTCTCCGAGAGCGCTGACCTCTGCCAAGTCAATATAGATCTACTGACCAAATACAAATTCCAGACGGTGTTCTGTATCATCACCGAAAATGTATCACCCACGTAATACACCCAAAATATAACCTTCTTGACAAGGTAATAATGGCGCTCTATTGACTGTGAATAACAATAAGGAATATTTGTGTTTAAGGTGATTGACAGGTTATTCGACCTGATGAACAGCAGAAACCCACGTGCTGCAGGTTTTAAATCTCCATTAGGTTCCCGCAACTGGGAAGAGAAGTTAGGGTTTATGACCGAAGCTCGAGATTACCTGACCAGTTTGATGATGAATGATGGCACTCCACTTCATCGCTCAAAGAGGTTTTTTTTTTTTTTTTTCCTTGGTTCTATTCGTCAGGTAAGGTAAATACCTTTAGAAAAAAACATGCATTGCAAATGCAATACTATTTAACAGCACTCCATTACCTGTGTTACAGTAATATTTTTCACTAGCCTGTCAAGGTATCCTGTAACATAAATGTATAAGCTGTGAATGTGTTGCCCATGGTGCATCGTTAGACCCACCCTTTGGGCAAAACTATTTGCTGAAGCGAGGGTGTGTTTAGGTTTCAAGGCTAGTGTTTCAAATGAATTGGAGTGAAATATAGCTGTAGGCAATAATGGTAGGGAAAAGCAGCTTCATCAATTAGAGTTGGCATGCCCACCCACCAAAAATTATTCATACTAGGAAAAACTTCTCACAGGTATTTACCTTGCATTCTAAAAACTAAAGGCCAGTTCAAACACAAGATCCACGACGAGACGAGCTGCAACCTTCTAAAACCCAGTTGCTTGCCACTATTGATTCACACCTCTGCAACTCCTCTCTGCAACCGTCTCAGACCGTCGCGAATCTTAGGTTTGAACTGGCCTTAAGAACACAGGAGTTTTAAAGTTTGCATCCTCTTTGATCCAAAACATCCCCTAAAAGAGTAACTCTTTAAAACACCTGAAGTTCTATGTTCATACACTTTCCTTTCGACGTTGAGTTAAAAAAAAAACGTCTAATTGCTGTTCCAGTGTTGCCTTGTTTGGTTCCTTTACTGACTTGTTTGATAGAAACATGTGAGGACTTCATATACGAGAAATATTTAGGGTAATGTATTGCTGTGTTCTCATTTCAATAATTTTACAGCATTAGGTTTCCTGCATTATCTCTCTGGCTTTTGTACTGCTATTTCCATGGCTTCTATAGTTGTGTTCGCTGTTCTTGCGACTCAACAAGGTTCCACAAATTCACTTTTACATACAAAGATATGTGACAAATTAAAGGGAAAACTTTCAAAACATTTATTTTAAGTCACACAATGTTTAAGTGCACTTAAGGGCATTTTACATCTTCACATTTGATTTCCCCTTTATTTTGTTCACTTATCTAGTATGTTCCAGTTCAAAGCATACTCTATTTAGCATTTCTTAATAACACTTGAGTTTACCATAAAATAGTCAATGTTGATGTTTCTTTTCTTATTTTAAAGGTATCTGTCTGTGACTGGCTTTGTCATCAATATTGAGTCATTCACCATGATGATACCAGAGCTGCTTGAGAGACAGCAGTATGTGTGCACTTATCGATTCAGCCAGGACCACTTAGAGCTTTTTTTTAATTCCATCAGGGCCTCAGGTAAGAACAAATGTTTATTGCATGCGGTCATTGACATTACTATTTCTACCTTCCGCGGTTTTTTTTACCATTTCTGTGCTTAATGTGTCTGAACCATGACGTGAAACATTCAAAAGTTCAACCCTGCTTTTGTCTTTTTCTCTTTTTTTATTATTATTTCAGGAGGATGGAATAACAACCCGAGTGTTGTTAGCTTCCAGAATTACTTCAGGCACATTATGGTCCGCTGTGGCATCACTCCAGGAGACACAGGCAATGTACAAGCACAGGACACCACCATCTGCCTGTCAGCTATTGACATGTCTTCAGTGGCGCCAGCTGTGGAGGATGACATTGCACCCTCTCCTTTTGAGCAAGTGACTGGTGTGGTGTTAGACCATAACTACCTACCCACCAACTTTGGGGCCCTAACTGAGAATGCTCTGGTGTATATCGCAGGATTTGTTGTTAGGCGGGTTATAAAGAACCTGAAGTGTGATGTATGCTGCAGTAGCTTGGTTAGTACAGCTGACTCCTCATCTCTCGGTGATCAATATCATCTGCTGACCTTGCGTAACCATGGAGGTCTGTTTGTACCGAGCTATGGTACAGTAAAGGTGATTCGCTCAGCTGAGCACTGCATCAGACGGGCCTCCAACATCTCATCTGCAGCACATCAGTGTTCAGAGAAACTGCTGAAGAGAGTTGTGAAAGCAGATATAGGCTCTCAAGATATATTTAATCTTGGCAAACACAGTATTGAAACTCAAGATGGCATTGACAACCATCACTACGATTTAATTTCACATATCGTGTCTTGTTTTTACAAGTTGAGACAGCACCATGTGGCAAGAGTGCATACTTTAAAACTACAAAGTGGTAGTTTAAGGAAGAAACTGTGTAAGATAGTATTGTTACAAGGCTATTAATACCAGACACTGACAAACTTGATGAAATCAATAGTTGGAAAACTGATTAAAAACTAACAGCATTGTAGGCTAAGGATATATAATGTTGAATATATGTATGTCTACTAAATGTTGAACCAATATACCATTTCATGAATCTTTATACCTGAACAAATGTTGAATATATGTATGTCTACTAAATGTTGAATCTTTATACCTGAACAAATGTTGAATATATGTATGTCTACTAAATGTTGAATCTTTATACCTGAACAAATGTTGAATATATGTATGTCTACTAAATGTTGAATCTTTATACCTGAACAAATGTTGAATATATATAGCCTATGTCTACTAAATGTTAAAAAAACAAATAAATAAATAACAGCATGAACATAAATGTGGAAAGTATTTTCCTTGCCTGGAAAATGTATTGTGTAATTCATTGTCTCTACAAAGCTGTACAAGATGCCCGTGTCTATGGACTAGTCCTTCATTTTATTTATTTATTTATTTTTAAAGCAGGTAAAAAGATGTTACTCTTGTACTATATTAAGATATAGTATTATTTGCCTGAAAATAATTGTGCACAGTAAATTGTCTGGAGTTCTCTACAAATGCCTTTTACGTATAGTGTGCCCTGAGATTATGGTGGTTGCAGTAAGTAAACGGGTAATCAGGGCGGCCGTATCGACGCATTTCAAAAGGCTCAACGCGACTTCTAGTGTTTATTTCTATGCATGTCAGGCGCACTTTATCTGCCACAACTTAGGAAATTAATGGAAAAGGTTGTTTTACAACATTGTTAAGGCTTGACTAGGACTTTGAATGGTAACGCTGCGGGCGTTTGTTTGATTGCCAGCATCTTTAAATTTACATTGTTGACATTGCTGGCCTATTTTGTAATGGAATATAATTATGTCTATTGGATTTTGAACGTAAAAACAGGTTATGTTAACAAAAACGTCTTATATTATTTTATTTTGACATTCTTAACGAAGCAAGAAAATGAAATCGCCGATTATAGGTATTTTAATCATGTATGAATAGCCTATGGCCTTGTCCTCGATTGACGTTCGAAGCTGCGTTCCCCTGTACCAAGATGGCGGCTTTGTTTACGCATTCGTTCTAATAGACCGTGGTAGTCAAC
The DNA here is from genome assembly GCA_030340625.1 of Merluccius polli. Classification (NCBI taxonomy): domain Eukaryota; kingdom Metazoa; phylum Chordata; class Actinopteri; order Gadiformes; family Merlucciidae; genus Merluccius; species Merluccius polli. Next base: position 101,427 of record JAOPHQ010002889.1, read on the forward strand.
GCGACTTCTAGTGTTTATTTCTATGCGAACTGGGGGCTGGAAAGCTAGCATAACATTAGCGTAGCCCCAAAGCGGGCCGCTGCTACTTCCCAGCGGGGAGGGGGGGGGGGGGGGGGGGTAGCAGGGGGGGGGCGTAGCAGCATCCCGTTTCGGGGCTAACGTTAGCTGTCTTTCTTTCCAGCTGCTGTTAAGAAATGGAACTGCAAGGCCACAGACACAGAAGTTGAAGCAGCCATGGGTCTCCATCTCAAACATGCGCCTGCAAGGACTGGGGGCATGGGAGTTTTGTCCTAATGAGTTTTTGATTTGATTTTGTTCTTGTTCTCAAAGATATAGGCTTACTTTGCTAAAAATAATAAATGTTTTGTTTATACCCTGAATCCGTCTGTTGTTGAAGAGTATTAATGCTTGATTTAGAGTATTCATAACTAAACAAAATATTATAGATGGATCTATCTAGCCAAATATCGCTATCCTTTTGAGATGACCAAATGATCTATAGGCTACATTTGGTTCTATCTATACATGTCTCATGTCGGCAAAGGGTCGAAATAAAGTCACGTTGTGACTCGACGTCTATTGGACTTGTTGACGACACGGTTTGAGGTAATGTTGGCTGGAATTGGTCTAATGGTTAAATAGGTTTACAACCGATTTAGAAATATTTAATTATCTTCATGCAGCACAATAATTGCTTGTTACAGGTTTGGTGGGTAGCTATACTGAAAACCGTAAATTGGGGCATATATATACTACAAGGTAACTGAAATGTAGCACCACTTTTTTTCTTCTTAAATATGTGGGTATAGAGCGTAACAGTGACCGCCCCTTTTTAACAGCTCCGGTGCCGGAAGTAAATTTCCCATGCATTTATCTCGTCCACTTTTCGTATAATCCTTATAAAAAGAGTATTAAGCCTTTAACCAAGCCGATCGTTCTTTATGGTAGTCGTGACCATATTATGTTTGATTCGGGCATAAAAAGAATTTGGAAAACGGAAGAAAAGCCAAAGGTACTTTATTTTGTTGACCGAGTGAGGAACTACTCATCCCGAATCAAACATAATATGGTCACGACTACCATAACGAACGATTGGCTTGGTTCAAGTCTTAATACTCTTTTTATAAGGATTATACGAAAAGTGGACGAGATAAATGCATGGGAAATTTACTTCCGGCACCGGAGCTGTTAAAAAGGTCACTGTTACGCTCTATTTAGTGTCTTGGCTTAAAAGTAAATTTCATGTAGGTTGAAATAATGTCGTCTATACAACGTTGAAACGACGTGGATTGATGTCGTCTATGAGCCGTCGAAACGACGTCGGTCAAAAGACCGACGTCAGAAAAACTTTCATATCAGCCCCTCAAACGACGTCGTATCGACCTCCATGACCAACGTCGATTAGACCTCTGATCGACGTCGAAATGTTTGCTGGGAAGTTTACATAGTCACACTCACTGAACAAGAACAGAGGTGAACCCAAAAGCATGACAAAATGACCAGCAAAAATCCACACGGTTTATAAAAAAAAAAAAACAGAATCTATGACCAGGGAATCAGGTAGCGAATGCCAGCGAACGAAGCACAATGCAAAGACAATCTGTGAGGGAACAAAGGGAAGTGGACATATAAACTGAGGGACTAATGAGGAAATGACCTGCAGATGAGGAGATGGGTGAGGAAAACAAGGTGAATGGCATGGCCATGGAGTATAAACTAAACAAATGAGTAGAAGAAATAGACTACTTGGAGATCAGGAAGGATTCATGACACATAACAGTAAGGACCACATTACAGATGTTTGGAAACTATTTTCTTTCTTCAAGACATGTGTTTGGGTGTTGATTTTCTCTCTCCTGTGTGAAGACGTCGGTGTACCTGGAGTAGGGACATCAACAATTACACAATGGGTAGTTCCAATTAAGTAATCTGATTGGTCAACTAGGCATTAATAATGTGATCACATCAGGTTAAAGTTAGAACAGACCTCTTAAAATGATGGTGACGGACCGCTTTGTGCTGCTATAAGAACATCTGATGCACCCTGACCTCATTAAACCACAACAATAAACGCCAATTACATTGTATAATACCCTAGTAGGATAGAAGTGTGATGTGAATGCACTGATGTACCTTAAAATGACTTGGATCACTGAATGTCTTGCCACACTGCTGACAGTGTTACGGTTTCTCTCCTGTATGGATGCGCTGGTGACTCTTCAGAGATCCAGATTGACTAAAGGTTTTTCCACACTGCTGACAGTGGTACGGTTTCTCTCCTGTATGGATGCGCTGGTGACTCTTCAGAGAACCATTGTGACTAAAGGTTTTTCCACACTGCTGACAGTGGTACGGTTTCTCTCCTGTATGGATGCGCTGGTGACTCTTCAGATGTTCAGATTGTTTAAAGGTTTCCCCACACTTTCCACAGAAGTACGGTCTCTCTCCTGTGTGAAGACGTCGGTGTACCTGGAGTAGGGACAACAATTATACAATGGGTAATTCCAATTAAGCAATCTGATTGGTCAACTAGGCATTTAGAATGTGATAATCTCAGGTAAAAGTAGGGATGCATGACAAATATCAGGTCCAATAAATCAGGTTCTCAATCTTTTTCAAGCCAGGAACCCTTACAATGGATACATGTTTACAAGGACCCCCTACCATTGTTATAGTTTGCATCCTGAATCCAACTCAATGACCATGAATCCGAAAAAATATAATGTCCTTGTACTACTTGCCAGGAAATGTATCAACATGCATTGGAAATCTTGTGCTCCGCCTACTGGGTCATTTAACTTTTCTTGAAGAAAATGACACTGTGGTAATTATCTCAAAAGGGTACGCTTGTTTTACTTCACATTTTTTATTTTTTTCAATTATGTAGGAGTTTTATAAATTATTTTCAGGACCCCATGGCCATATGCCACGGACCCCCAGGGGTCCCTGGACTCCACTTTGACAACCGCAGTGATAAATTATCGGACGATAATGGGAAATATTTAGAAATGATGCTTTATTCCGATAATTTAATTACAGCCTTTAAATGGAGCCGATGATTTCACCAGTGCTGCACGCTGTTGTCACTCTCATGACGTCTAACTTGTGCATCTGAGCAGAGCCACACGGTGTGGCCTTAGTAGATGAGGGAGCAAAACAGCAAACATGTCATCGCCGGTTTGGACGTTTTTCAGTCGCAGAGGACGGCAGCATGATTGCCATTTGAAATACATGTTCAGCTGGGGTTCCAAGAGGAGGGACAAAGTCTACAGATTTACCACAACAAACCTTAAAAGTCACCTGCAGTGTCCACTGCAACTTGTGTTTACAATTATTAGTGATGTCAGTTGGTTGGTAACAAACTACAGATTACTAACTGGTTATCGGCATTGAGGTAATCATCGGTTATCCACTTGTTGTAAAACATTATCCTGCATCCCGAGGTAAAGGGTAAAACAGATCTCTTAAAATGATGGTGGCGGACAAGACTGATGTGAATCAATGTGCTGACATACCTTAAAATGACTTGGATCATTAAAAGTCTTCCCACACTTCTGACATTGGTACGGTTTCTCTCCTGTATGGATGCGCTGGTGAACCTTTATATGAGTAGATGATGTAAAGGTTTTTCCACACTGCTTACAGTGGTACAGTTTTTCTCCTGTATGGATGCGCTGGTGAATCTTTAGATAAGTAGATGATGTAAAGGTATTTCCACACTGCTCACAGTGGTACGGTTTCTCTCCTGTATGGATACGCTGGTGACTCTTCAGATTATCAGAGCGACTAAAGGTTTTTCCACACTGCTCACAGTGGTACGGTTTCTCTCCTGTATGGATACGCTGGTGTTTCTTCAGATCACCAGAGCCACTAAAGGTTTTTCCACACTGCTGACAGTGGTACGTTTTCTCTCCTGTATGGATGCGCTGGTGAATCTTTAGTTGAGTAGATAATGTAAAGGTCTTCCCACACTGCTCACAGTGGTACGGTTTCTCTCCCCTATGGATACGCTGGTGAATCTTCAGATAAGCAGATGTTGTAAAGGTTTTCCCACACTGCTGACAGTGGTACGGTTTCTCTCCTGCATGGATGCGCTGGTGTTTCTTCAGATCACCAGATTTATTAAAAGTTTCGGGCATAAAAATAATTTGGAAAACGGAAGAAAAGGCAAAGGTATAAGACTGTGTATATTATTTTGTTGACTGAGTGAGGAACTACTCATCCCGAATCAAACATAATATGGTCACGACTACCATAACGAACGATTGGCTTGGTTAAAGGCTTAATACTCTTTTTATAAGGATTCTACGAAAAGTGGACGATTCTACGAAAATTTACTTCCGGCACCGGAGCTGTTAAAAAGGGGGCGGTCACTGATACGCTCTAGCTCTGGCTGTAGTCATAGCAACTGTAGTCATAGCAATGACGCTAGAATAGCCGCAATACGTCGGAGAGTTTTTTCCCGGTGTTTCGGTGATTGACAGCAGCTATGGAGAGCTTTTATGAATATAAAGATAGACAGACAGACAGACAGACAGACAGATAGATAGATAGATAGATATACAGACAGACAGACGCCATTTCTTTAAGCTAATGATCAGTTATCTCAATGTGTGTATTTGTCTTATTTACTTAGACTGTTAGACTATATATATACAGTATATATATATGTGACGGGTCACAGCTATCTGTGAGATGCAGCTCCACACTGCCGTTGCTTCTACAGACCACAGATGACGACCAGGTGGATTATGGGGTATTTTATTACAGTCCTTCCCTGCAACACAGTATACAGCCACAGTGGTGAGGGGAAGTTAGCATCAATCTCGGGACAATCACAGTGAAGTCCTCTTTCCTCTGTGTCAATTAATAATAAAATGAAATAAAATACAGAAACCTGTCCATATAAAATTAAAATAAAAGTTACATCCTAGTGTGATCGTATAGTGTATATTATTATCTCATAAATCATAAGTGAAAAATCCCCACATAACCATTGTATAACATGAAATGTCTTTTAAGAGCACTTTCAACATTTAACATGAGAAGTGTAAAAATCACAAGTAGCTTATTAACATTAAGCTCATTAACAAATGTGAGTCATTTATTCGAGCAATTAAAAGGGCTGCTCACAGACTGGTATTCAAATAAACATCATGAAAAGTTACATAAAAAGTGCACAACATATTACCTGCAACACAGTATACAGCCACAGTGGTGAGGGGAAGTTAGCATCAATCTCGGGACAATCTGAACACGCGACACGAGGGAAAACATTTAAGCTAGTTTAACATCGTTCTCTAAACATCATTTTGCGGTCTGATAAGTCACAGTAATTGCTCAAAACTGTTAGCATAGGTCACAGTAAGTACTTGACATGGCAAAATATAAAGTATAAACATCTGGAACTATAAGAAATTAATTAATTATCCCGGACCATACAAGAGGGCGTCTTACCACAGTGAAGTCCTCTTTCCTCTGTGCAGAACCCACACCAACCACTGCGCCAATAGATAGCGCTGTTGCACCTTTTTCTATCATACTTTAACAGACATTGATCTACTCCGTTACATATATATATATATATATATATATATATATAGTCTAACAGTCTAAGTAAATAAGACAAATACACACATTGAGATAACTGATCATTAGCTTAAAGCAGGGGTTCTCAACCTTTTTCAGGCTGAGCCACCCCAAAACTGGTTCATTGCAGTCGGCCCCCCCCCGCGCGCGATCGTAACACTCCTCGGACCTATATGGGGGTATTATTGAGACAATATTATTTGTGTGTGCGTATCTCAATCTGTGTACCGGTATTCACATTTGTGTGTGCGTAATAAGATTTGACTGTCTATTCACATTTGTGTGTGTGTAAAAAAATCAGTGTGTCTGTATTCACATTTGTGTGTTTGTGATAAGATTTGTGTGTCTGTATTCACATTTGTGTGTTTGTGATAAGATTTGTGTGTCTGTATTCACATTTGTGTGTTTGTGATAAGATTTGTGTGTCTGTATTCACATTTGTGTGAGTGTAAAAAAAATCTGTGTCTGTATTCGTTTTGCAAGTAAAGACAAATCTGCAAATGTGTACAGAGATCTGTAAGTGTACACACATCTGTGAATGTGTAAACAGATCTGTACATGTGTACTGAGATCTGTAAATGTCTGTCATCAGTTAAAACTCAGGCGGGAGCTCTGATTGGCCAAAACACAAATCTTATCACAAACACACAAATGTGAATACAGACACTGATTTTTTTAGATTTTTTTCCAAATGTGAATACAGACAGACAAATCTTATTACGCACACACAAATTTGAATACACACAAATGTGAATACACACAAATCTTATTACACACATAGGCTACAGATTGAGATGGGGGGGGGGGGGGGGGGGGGGGGGGGGGGGGGGGGCAGGGGGGGGGGGGGTGCGCGCAATAGTAACACACCGCGGAGGGGGGGGGGGGGGGGGTGCGCGCAATCGTAACACACCGCGGACCTACGGCCGACTGGGGGGGGGGCGCGCGGGCCGACGGGGTGGTGGTGCGCGCAATAGTAACACACCGCGGACCTGCCACCGGCGGGGGGGGGGTGCGCGATGTGTTACTATTGCGCTCTCAAAAAGGAGGACAAATACGCGTCCGGCTTGACGCTGCGCCGGACGCCGGACAGGGCTTTGAAAAACCGGACAGTCCGCCTAAAGCCGGACGCGTATTTGTCCTCCTTTTTGAACCCGCGCTCCCCCGGGAGAGTGTCGACACCCCCCCAGGGGGGCGCGCCCCACAGAACCACTTAAAAAATGGCGTCTGTCTGTCTGTATATCTATCTATCTATCTGTCTGTCTGTCTGTGTATCTATCGTGAAAGTCGAATGCAATTTAGTTTGTCCGAGTGGCGTTGCTGTAGATGTGTGTGTGACGTAATCAGCAGACGACGGACACCGAGCCGATCTGGTACATACCTGTCAAGTTTTGGATTTGAAAATAAGGGAAATTTTCCGGCGCCCGCCGCGAGCAGTCCTACCACCCCAACCAAGCTCCAGTATCCCTTACATTTTAAGACAGGTGTACAAGAAAGCTAAAATCACCACTTGTCAACCACTTATAAACTACAATTGGCTTTATGTAAGAAAATTCGCTGTCCCATTGATCCCGGTATTTACACAAGGGTTTTGGTTTTTTGGCAAGCGGAGTGCCTTCTCTGTCGTGGCGTTCCTCATCCATCTCTGTTTTTTTTCTGTATTATTCGCGCAAGTTCATTCGCGCCAGTTCATCATCTGACGACACACACTAACTAACCTTGCAACAACTGCCACCTGCAGTACCTGTAGAAGGCTACTGCAGGTGGCAGTTATCGCGAGGTTAGTGACAGAGCTCAGATTGGGAATGTTTTTTGTTTTGTTTTTTACTTCGCCCAGGCCCGGGGAATTATTATTTTTAAAAAACAGAAAATACGGGTGATTTACGGGAAAATACTAATACGGGAGGAGGGCGGGAAAGCATCTTAAAATAAGGGAATTTCCCGGCCAAAACGGGATACTTGACAGGTATGCTGGTAGCCGAGCCGATCTGGTACCTACACGCCAAAAAATCTGAAGGGTCCGCTTGAGCTATAGCACTCACAGCGGTTAGCTCATGCGGACCCTTCAGTTTGCGCCAACAGCACTGATCTGACCCCCATTTAAAATGCTTGAGTTTAAATGTTGTCCCGTTTTTACCTATAAATAATACCTGGACCGGAGTGCGCGTATCTGCGCCACCAGTTTGCAGTTTGTCCTGCCCACTTATTTGCATTTGAATATTGTCCACTTTAACGCAAGGCATTACAACAACACACTCAATGGAAAATTCACATTGTAAACAAATAATGAAACCTGTAATCACTTCAGATTCTTTACTACCACACTACAAGTACAGTGATCTGCCATGTGCCACAATACCATGATAAGAGAGTTGCTGTACACATTTACACATTTTACACACAGATGCTATTAATATCTGCTGTGACTGCTTCACAAACTGTTGAAAGAGTTAAAGCCACCAAGGTGTGATAGGGTGTGGCAATCAGACAGTATCAGAGATGGGTGAGGAAAACAAGGTGAATGGCATGGCCATGGAGTATAAACTAAACAAATGAGTAGAAGAAATAGACTACTTGGAAATCAGGAAGGATTCATGACACATTACAGTACGGACCACATTACAGATGTTGGAAACTATTTTCTTTCTTCAAGACATGTGTTTGGGTGTTGATTTTCTCTCTCCTGTGTGAAGACGTCGGTGTACCTGGAGTAGGGACGTCAACAATTATACAATGGGTAGTTCCAATTAAGTAATCTGATTGGTCAACTAGGCATTAATAATGTGATCACATCAGGTTAAAGTTAGAACAGACCTCTTAAAATGATGGTGACGGACCGCTTTGTGCTGCTATAAGAACATCTGATGCACCCTGACCTCATTAAACCACAACAACAAACGCCAATTACATTGTATAATACCCTAGTAGGATAGAAGTGTGATGTGAATGCACTGATGTACCTTAAAATGACCTGGATCACTGAATGTCTTGCCACACTGCTGACAGTGTTACGGTTTCTCTCTTGTATGGATGCGCTGGTGACTCTTCAGAGATCCAGATTGACTAAAGGTTTTCCCACACTGCTGACAGTGGTACGGTTTCTCTCCTGTATGGATGCGCTGGTGAATCTTTAGTTGAGTAGATGATGTAAAGGTTTTTCCACACTGCTTACAGTGGTACAGATTCTCTCCTGTATGGATGCGCTGGTGTTTCGTCAGATGACCAGCGCGACGAAAGGTTTTCCCACACTGCTGACAGTGGTACGGTTTCTCTCCTGTATGGATGCGCTGGTGAATCTTCAGGTAAGCAGATGTTGTAAAGGTTTTTCCACACTGCTGACAGTGGTACGTTTTCTCTCCTGTATGGATGCGCTGGTGAACCTTTAGAGAAGCAGATGTTGTAAAGGTTTTTCCACACTGCTCACAGTGGTACGGTTTCTCTCCTGTATGGATACGCTGGTGTTTCGTCAGATAACCAGCGCGACGAAAGGTTTTCCCACACTGCTGACAGTGGTACGGTTTCTCTCCTGTATGGATGCGCTGGTGAATCGTTAGATAAGTAGATGATGTAAAGGTATTTCCACACTGCTGACAGTGGTACGGTTTCTCTCCTGTATGGATGCGCTGGTGAATCTTCAGAGAAGCAGATGTTGTAAAGGTATTTCCACACTGCTGACAGTGGTACGTTTTCTCTCCTGTATGGATACGCTGGTGAATCTTCAGAGAACTAGAGTAACTAAAGGTTTTCCCACACTGCTGACAGTGGTACGGTTTCTCTCCTGTATGGATGCGCTGGTGAATCTTCAGATAAGCAGCTGTTGTAAAGGTATTTCCACACTGCTCACAGTGGTACGGTTTCTCTCCTGTATGGATACGCTGGTGTTTCTTCAGAGTATCAGAGCGACTAAAGGTTTTTCCACACTGCTGACAGTGGTACGGTTTCTCTCCTGTATGGATACGCTGGTGTTTCTTCAGATCACCAGAGCCACTAAAGGTTTTTCCACACTGCTGACAGTGGTACGGTTTCTCTCCTGTATGGATGCGCTGGTGTCTCTTCAGATCACCAGATTTATTAAAAGTTTCCCCACACTTTCCACAGCAGTACATTCTCTCTCCTGTGTGAAGACGCCGGTGTACCTGGAGTTGGGATGTTGACAATTATACAATAGGTACTTCCAATAGCAATCTAATTGGTCAACTAGGCATTAAGAATGTGATCAAATCAGGTAAACGGTTAAACAGATCTTTGAAAATGATGGTGGCAGACTGGTTGAGCTGCTATGGGAAGACCTGACTCGCCCTTATATCATTAAACCATAACAATACACACCAATTACATTGTAAAGTACCCTGGTAGGATAGAAGACCGTGTGATGTGAATGCGCTGACGTACCTCAAAATTAGTTGGATCACTGAACGTCTTCCCACACTGCTGACAGTGGTACAGTTTTTCTCCTGTATGGATGCGCTGGTGAGTCTTCAGACTACTAGATTGACGAAAGGTTTTTCCGCACTGCTTACAACAGTGGCGTCTGGCTTCGTCTGCTGTAATCTGGCTCGTCTTTTGGACGGGTTCTGGGGAGGCTCTGACTGGCTCTTGAGGAGGCTGCG
>JAOPHQ010002890.1:0-22500 GCA_030340625.1 Merluccius polli
TCACTCTGCTCTCGAGATAGACAGTGGAGTTAGACTGTAGAGTTAGACAGTATAGTTAGACTATAGAGTTAGACAGTATAGTTAGACTGTATAGTTAGACTATAGAGTTAGACTGTATAGTTAGACTATAGAGTTAGACAGTATAGTTAGACTGTATAGTTAGACTATAGAGTTAGACAGTATAGTTAGACAGTATAGTTAGACTGTATAGTTAGACTGCAGAGTTAGACAGTATAGTTAGACTATAGAGTTAGACAGTAGAGTTAGGGCGTGTTCACACCTGGCGTTTTTTGTGATAGGGAAAAGTTGAGCCGACCGTTTTTTCAACAAACAAAAAAAGCTGGCAGCGCTTTTTGTCCTAAAAGCGCCGAGAGTGTTTTTTCTATCGCCTAGCAACGAACTCACTCTAGACCCCAACGTTACTCGCCTACTACTTATCCAGGCTACCCTTACATAGACGTTACAAAATGGCAATAAACAGGCGATTGGCACTTGCATTGGCCCTAACTGACGAGGAGGAGAATCATGTACCTGCATGTTTGTGGGTGCAGATATCACTCGGGGAAGGCAGCAGCAAGGTGCCGACCATCATAGTCCAGGAGCTTCGTTTCGATGATGCGCGATTTGCGGCGAACTGTGATTGGTCAGCTGTCAAAAAAACGCCTGACATCGGGCGTTTTTTTCCTGAAAGTTTTTTCAGGAAAGAGAAAAAAATGCAGAGAGAGGCTTTTAAAAAAACGCCGGGGACGTTTTCCAAAAACGCTCTTCTACATAGGAATATAATGTAAAAAGAGCGCTGGCAGAAAAAAAAAAACACTAGGTGTGAACACGCCCTTACAGTATAGTTAGACTGTATAGTTAGACTATAGAGTTAGACAGTAGAGTTAGACTGTATAGTTATACAGTATAGTTAGACTATAGAGTTAGACAGTAGAGTTAGACTATATATAGTCTAACTATACTGTCTAACTTAGACTGTACAGTTAGACAGTAGAGTTAGACAGTAGAGTTAGACTATAGAGTTAGACTGTACAGTTAGACAGTAGAGTTAGACAGTATAGTTAGACTATAGAGTTAGACTGTATAGTTAGACTATAGAGTTAGACTGTATAGTTAGACAGTAGAGTTAGACAGTAGAGTTAGACTATAGAGTTAGACAGTATGGTTAGACAGTATAGTTAGACTGTACAGTTAGACAGTAGAGTTAGACAGTATAGTTAGACTATAGAGTTACAGTATAGTTAGACTGTATAGTTAGGCAGTATAGTTAGACAGTAGAGTTAGACTATAGAGTTAGACAGTAGAGTTAGACAGTAGAGTTAGACTATAGAGTTAGACAGTAGAGTTAGACTATAGAGTTAGACAGTAGAGTTAGACTATAGAGTTACAGTATAGTTAGACTGTATAGTTAGACAGCATTGTTAGACAGTAGAGTTAGACAGTAGAGTTAGACAGTAGAGTTAGACTATAGAGTTACAGTATAGTTAGACTAGTTAGACTGTATAGTTAGACTATACAGTTAGACAGCATAGTTAGACTATAGAGTTAGACAGTAGAGTTAGACTATAGAGTTAGACTGTATAGTTAGACTATACAGTTAGACAGTATAGTTAGACAGTAGAGTTAGACAGTGTGGAGCTGCATGTCTCCATTACAGCACTCTGAAGCCGTGCTCATTAGGTCTAAATAACACCCTGGCAGTAGCGCTAGGCACCATAATGGCCACATTAAAGAGCATTACACAGCCATTGGTTTTTAGGACCACTTAGCGACCCGGAGCCGCTGCATCATAACACAAGGCTTTCTCTGCTGTTCCCTGACGTCCGCTTCTGATTTATGGAGGTGACTCTGCATGTTTCTTTTTCTGGTGACGGACTGCTGCCTCCTCCTTCCTCCTGTACACAGCATCCAGCCGCAGGCTCCCTCTGTTACTGCTCTCTCTCTCTCTCTCTCTCTCTCTCTCTCTCTCTCTCTCTCTCTCTCTCTCTCTCTCTCTCTCTCTCTCTCTCTCTCTCTATCTCTATCTCTGTCTGTCTGTCATTCTCTCTCTCTCTCTCTCTCTCACTTTTTTTTTAAACTTCAAAACTCTTCCTCTGTATCCCTCTCTCTCTCTCTGTGGTTGTCTCTCTACCACCCGTCTCTCTCTCTCTCTCTCTCTCTCTCTCTCTCTATTGGAGGATGTGTCCATGTCTTCTTCTGCATAACTCCAGTGAGAAGCTCACACCTCTCCTGGTCCTCACACCTCTCCTCACACTCTCTCTCGGCGTTGTCGGAAACAGTATTCTGCAGAAGCTGGCGTAAACACTGCCGTCTTACCTGCTTATTGAAGTACGAGTAAAGAAAAATACTATTTTTTCGAATACCAAACACCAGGACTGGACGATGGGGTAGATGAATAATTCAAAGACCGGGATCAGGGATCAACGTTTTCCTTGCTGTCTTGAAGCCACCTGGGAGTACCCCCTGTAGGGGGCGGTATGGAAGAGCCTTTCCTCCCTTATATATTATTATATTCTGAGGCTGGGAAACATTGCAGTTTAAACATGTTTCTGGTGCCTGTAATGGCATCTGGAATAAAGAAAAGAAAAGCAATATATTTCCAGACAAGGCATACTGTCATCCATTGCCCATAAATATATAAATGGTATGATGTCTAAATGATTTACAGCACGTCTCCTTGCGCCATATTGACGGGCGCCTGTTGCAGAAGTATCTACTTACGCCGGCAGCGGGTGAATAGCGGCGTAATGGCGGAGACACAACCTTTACTTTTATGTTCCCACCCTCACTTTCATTCCCGCGGTACTGTTTTTGGTTTTGCTCTGATACCGTATCCCTGGAATGACCGACCGCCGTATTGCATTTCAAGACAAATGTGTCTTCTTGTCGTGGGCCTCCCTTTTTCTGTACGTTTGGTATTGGATTCGTATGGTATGACTCAGACATCTTAGGTACTCTTAACGTCGAGGCGTCTGCAGGCTGGGACATGGCGGCGGACATTTTGTGGGCATGACGGCGGCTGTGGCACACAGAAAGCGTTGATGTCTGGGATTGGGGTATTTCTGAGCAGTGCTGGACGTTTTATCTGCTCGACAGCGGTGCTGTGCTGACTACCTTGAGTAAAACAATGGGTTTGTTTTGATTCACCTTTTTCTTTGGGACGTTTCATCCGGCAGGACAGTGTCTAGACGGCTGGCTAGGAAGCTTTGATGACCCTCAGCGGGGGGTTGGCCATCATCAAACAGTTGGAGATTTCTACATTAGGCGGCGCGGGGGACGTCAAGGGAGAGATAAAATGGTCAACGCATCTTTGCTTCTGATCTTTTTCATGTATTTTTCAGAAGAGCTATGTGTGAAGCTGATATCTGTATAAAATATCAATTGTTGGCATTTTAATATCGTAAAATCGTGCTTCATTGACATATATTGAGCAGACGCTTTCATCAAAAATGACTTCACAAGTGAGGCTGCGATCATTCAGCGCATACAATAAAAACTGGAGTAAATACAAACATGTTTGCGTTTCTAAAGTTTCTCGAGGACAACTTTCGAGTTCCTCGCCGAAGCCGCTTGTTCTGCTGCTTCTCTATTCTATTTGTCTGCTGCGCTACGAGACATCAGGGCTGCGGGTTTTTGGTCTGAAATAGTGGACGTATATGGACCTAGGATCCAGCGTTGGGGGGGGGGAAACGTGCAGCAAATACATCTTCTAGCCAGCTCAAGTCGGAGGTTTGCTTTGCTGGCTGCGTATTACTGGATGTCTGGTGTAACTCCTGTATCCTGGCGAGCTCAAAATACCACACATCTATTGAATTATGGATGGGGACGGGTTTTCCTTCTCACTTTGTCTCTATCCTGGATAGTGAGCTCTATCGGCTCCTCAAAACCATTTTGAATGCCGAAATGTAATGTCATAAAATCAAGTCATATAATAAGGTTGTGAAATGATAATAAACTTGTATTTGGCTGTAACTTCCACTGCTGTGTCTAATGTATGAACTTCTTACTTCAAATCTAGTTTATTACATGACAAGCTGAATAACAATGTTTCTGCAAAATAATGTGACAACATATAATATAATAATAGTCTGAGCATTGCTTGAGTTACTTTGGGTATATTTGGGATCGGCTTCCTCAGTCGGTGCTTCATTTGGAAGTACTTTTCACTTTAAGTGAGTGAAAGAGTAGATCCTGTCATTTATTTATCCTTTCTCGACAAGTAAAACAGTTGCAGTATTTCAATGCACACAAACTTCACTTGCCAACAGTAATTCAGTTAAAGTTAAGAATTTGAATTTGTAACATTTGGATAATTGCAAATGAATGTGATGTGAAAGTGATGTGCATAATGAACAAACCTTTATGTACTACATGCCTTTGTCTCTGTACTTCTGCTCTGTGCACTGACAATAAAGTTGAATCTTATCTAATGTAACAAATGTAAAGATGATAATTAGATATTACAAGTCAGGTGAAAAAAAGGTTTTCAGGTGAAGAAAGAACGATTCAGTCCCTAAGGATTTAACACGCCACCTTGACACCTCGGCGTAGGATTATAACACACATGTAAAGATGTAAGCTTAGAAGTACACATTAATACTTTGTTCAACTTAACTTATGTCGTTTTTTTTGTAGAGGCTTAAAACAACAATGTGTGAAAGTAATGTGTCAGAAAGTGTCAGGCTGTTCCACAAAGGATATTGACAGGAACAGTGCAATACAAGAGCCACAAACATAGTATTAATATTACTATTAATGTTACTATTACTATTACTATATACATGTTTCCATTCAGTTCTAGAGACTGCCAACCAAATTGTCAGATGCTGATGTTGTTAACGTTTTACACGGGCAAAAAGCATGAGACTGCAATAATACCAAATGTAACAAAAATACAGCGAAACCCCCGCGAGGTGAATCGCTTTGCCATTGTTTGATGAGGTTATTATACTGCTGTTATAATATTATATATAATATTAAACATCTTACTTCACGCTGCCAACAACACGCAGCCGTGTTTACATTGCAGGGCAAAAATGCTTTTGTATTACAGCTTCCAGATTTATTATGCTATTTGGTTTTTATTACATTACAGGCAGTTATTCCATTATGGTCATTTAATACCTTTTATTTTACACAGGCTTAGATTGGAGCGCTTCCTCGCGGCTCGCTGCCCTTAACATGATGCGTCCTTTACGCTATTTATCTCAGCGGAGGTACAGAGAGGAAGTTTGACGTTATAATTAGTGGCTTGGCTCAATATTTTTTACCTTCCGACTTTCCCACACTCACTTTGTTATGCAATAAAGTGGCAATGGTTGACATATAGTGTGTAAACCCTGATGTGTGAATATTTTGTGGTCACAGCAGGCAGCTGATTGCAGCAGACAACTGGGTGCTAGGTGACTTGAAAATTACTTGAATTATATGACTTCAGCTACCGCTACCTCGGTGTGTGTATGCACTCATACACACAGAGACACATACACGCACGCACGCACGCACACACACACACACACACACACACACACACACACACACACACACACACACACACACACACACACACACACACACACACACACACACGCAAACCAACTCTTCTCAGAGATGTAGAGAGACCAGATTTTGATTATTTAAATCTGTACTTACATTTTTCCAATTTCTGTTTCCATTGTGCCATTACTTTATCTTTGATCTATTATGAGAGAGATAGTTATCTATTGTTTTACCATTTTAAATGTGTCATCGATCTGTGACGTTGGTAAGGAATAATACCATGTTTTGACATGGTACACATTGTCATGGTGCAGTAATGCCATCACAACATGAATGCTGAATACTTTCCTCTTCTTCTCTCCTGTCTCTCATCAGTTCAGTTCAGTGAAACTGTAACCTCATAGTCTGTTGGTTTGTGTTTCGCTGGCTGACATTTAGAAATGAATTGTCCTTCAAAGTATTTTAATCTTCTTGCATCCACTACTATTCCGGCGGTGTCGTTTTTTAATATTTTTCTACACTTACAGGGATTGCAAGATATTACATCCACCTGCAGCTGGGGCATTGTATTTCTGTTTCTATGAAAATGTATTTTATGATTATTTATCTTTTTAAAATATAATAATGCAGCGTGTAACATTAAGAATGTACAGAAAACATGATGCCTGTTTTTCATCTACTTTCCTTCATTACCTGTTTTATTTAATGTCCTATTTCTCAACAGGTCAACACTGTATTGTTAATATTTCATATCTGTATTGTATTATGAATTAATTTAGTTGTAGAACTTCCACTGGTCATAGTTTATGTCCCATATCAGGACTATGTATCACAAGGCATACTCTGTTTACCCAGTATCTTCATAACGAGGCTATTATAATCATTTACCTCGTTTTTTAACATTTAGAAATGATCCAAAAAGCATATGAACATTAATAGAAGTATTTTGTCGGAACGTATTAACAAGTAATAAGGTTGCACTCCTACGTTCTGTGTTGTGGAATAAAAGCTATTATTATATTATAATGAAAGCTATTAGTCCAATTAGCGCTAGCGTCAGTCAGACGATCAGAACTTGATTGCTGCTGCGTGTCCTGCGTGGGCTGTGGGTGTGTGTGTGTGTGTGTGTGATCTGGTCGCAACCAATCTGGTCTGAATATGTGTCCGTCCCCCCCCCCCCCCACCCCCTGTGTCTGCAGCGTCCATCGTGGGGCAGAAGTGGTGGTGTCAGATGCACCCCTGCATGGACGGAGAGGAGTGCAAGGTTCTGCCCGACCTAACGGGCTGGTCCTGCAGCACCGGCAACAAGGTCAAGACCACCAAGGTGGGGGCCGTGTGTGTGCGTGTGTGTGTTTATATATGTGTGTGTGTGTGTGTGTGTGTGTGATTTAATGTCATTCTGGACATAGAACTAACAACACAGACACCTTCACCCAACACAATTTTCGGTCACCATGATCCGGCATGAACCAAACACCAGACGTCATCCTGGCCCTCGCGGTTCGTGTGGCGATTTGAGGGTTCATGCGGGTGATTTGAGGGTTTGTGCGAAACGCAGACCCCTAAACGCCGGGGTCGGGGCACTTCCCGGGACGGCGCCTCGCGACGACTAGAAAATCCGCTTTTAACATCGACGACCTCGACTGGCCTCAACTAGCAGGACTCTCTGTCAAATAACGGCGTGTGTTTTGCGTCTGATGAATGTGATAGGCGCTCAGTGTTGATGATGTTAAATTAATCTAATACCTTTTTCCCTCCCCCGTACGTCTCGGCGTTCCTCGTGGCACGCGGCCAACTTTGATTAACCGCCCGGCTGTAATAGCATTTGAATGCGGCGCACGACCCCGGTCCACATTCACAGCAGATTACACGCCTGTTTAATCCTGACAATTACGCATCGCGATGGATGAGTTACAGTTGCAAAACTTTCAACGCTGCGACTTGTAGACTTTTTCACACAAAGAGCACAGAGGAATACAATTACAGATAATAGGACAGGTTGATGTGTTTTTTTAAAACTTGAATTCAGACTTCAACAACAACGGGTAAAAGAGGAGAAAGGTCTTACGTGGCGCCAGTACGTCTTCGCATCGCATGGCGCCGTGACGCTAACTGACAACTTTCAGAACTGACGAGTCGATATAAATAAAGATCCTCGCGAGCTGCTGATGTGTGGAAGTTAATTTGCAACGTCCGTGCGTTTGTGTGTGTGTGTGTGTGTGTGTGTACGTGTGTGTATGCGTGTGTGTGTGTGTGTCCACGCGTGCGGGGGGGGGATACAAGGTGCGCGACTGAGCTGCGGCTTACTTACTGGCGACGAGTATAAAAAGGGAAACCGTTGCGACGGGGACGCGGCGCTGGGTGGTTTCACGCGAACGGCGCCCGGCAGCAGAACATCTGTGGCGTTCATTACGACACATTATGGCGCCGGCGCCGTCCGCTGAGACCTCGCAATTAAGAGCCCTAATTAAATTGATGCGCGGGGAGCCGACGGAGACGCGCAGCTGAGAAGGGGGTGGCGAGGGGGGCGGGGGTGAGGTCACACCACAGGTTGTAGCAGAACCCCCCCCCCCCCTCCCCAGCATCACCACCACTCTCTCTCTCTCTCTCTCTCTATCTCTCTCTTGCTGTCTCTCTCTATATATATCTATCACTCTGTTTCTGTCTCACTCCACTCCCCCCCCCCCCCCCCCCGCCCCAGGCTCTGTCTAGCTGATCAGCCGGGGGACCGAGGGGCCGGGGGGGGGCGGGGGGCCGGGGGGCCGGGGGCTGACTGCATCGCTGGACATTAATTGTGTGTTTGCGGGGCACTGAGGGACCGGGGATCGGTTACAAGCAGACTCAGTGGCTCCTGGCGGCGACGCGGGCGGCCGGGGGAGACACACACACTACCTGGAAACACTCCCACTGGGGGCCGCCTCTCTCTTAGCCATCCCTCTCTACCTCTTATCTGTCTGTCCGTTGCTTGCTCTCTCTGTCTCTCTCGGCCCCTCAGATGGGATGAGGAACTGCTGCAAGCCGCTCCTTATCCCGCGCACCGAACTGAAGACCATGGGAAACTGTGTCTCCTGTGCAGCTGCCCCCCCCCCCCCCCCCCCGTATCTGGGACTCCCTTCAGAACCACCTGAGGGAGTTCCCGTCAAGGATGGACTCAAAACCCAACATTTCTGCTTTCGATCTGGCCTAGCCGCCCCCCTTGAAGGGGAGGTGAGGGAAGGCGTGTATATATTTATGTATGAGTATATATATAGATATATCTATATACCTGTATATATATATATATATATATATATATATATATATATATACATTATTTAAACATCTTGTCGAGCTTTTGAAGTTCAAAGCTTTTAACACCAGGGAGGAGGACTGGAAGAATGGTTCACTATGTCTAAGGGTCGTCACACACACTCCTACACACACACACACACTTATGCGCACAAACACATACAGACACGCGTGCACGCTCACACACTCCTGCACACACACACACACATGCATGCACACTCACTCACACACACACAAAGCATCCCAAAGTCTCTTATTTGATATTTCTTTGCTCCTCGATCCTCGCTTGAACCGGACGTAGTTCTGGTCCGCCATTTTGAAGGTCGTCCCAAAGCTCCTATTTCTGCTCCGAGGAGCCGGGATCAAGAGCGGGGAGGGATCTCCGAGGAGCTGTGAGCGAGGAGACACGAGAGCAGAAGGAAAGGACGCAAGCGAGGGAAACGTGGATGCGATTTAGGGGGACTCGGGATGCGGCCACTGTAACGACCTGCCGCAAACCCCACTCACTTGCTGTCTGTTCCTTCGTCTTGTTAGTCTATTGTTCGTTAGCCGTTCTGTTCACCTGTTTGTTTCTCATCAAGTAACACTTCCTTTCGCACCTTCCCTGAGCTTGATCTCCGCATTTGGGTTCACCTCGCAGCGCAAGTCGTGACACGCGCTGCGGTTAATAAGACCTGTGAAAGCATTTCCCCGAAGGCGCGGTGAAGATCTCATTCATCATGTTATCAGAACTGCCGGTTTTTCTGAGCGCATAAAGTTTGTGTTTTAAAGTGCTTTTCCTGGCGGCGTGTCTTTAAAGAGGTCTGTGTCACCGGTTCATTTATCTCTTACGCTTCTCCTTCTGTGCTCTTTCCACTTTTCTAGGTCACACGATAGCGGAGACCGGCTCGGAGGGCGCAAGAGCACCTGTTCGGGAGGAAGGAGGACACACACATATCTACCGTACGAACGAGGACCTCTGACCACCACCTGGAAGCGGTCCAGTCATCACCAAACTAAATGGCGGCGAATGGACACCGGACGGACAAGACAATGGTCCGCGTGTTGTTCGTACCAACGGACTACAGGGACAGACGACAAGACTAGATATTGGACAGAGAAAAAAAGAAAAGAAACGTTTCGGTCACACAGCGGACCCAAAAAAAACAAAAAAAACATTGATGGACCAAACTGTGGAATGAGGAGGACAAGGTGGGCTGGGAAAACACCGGATTTAGCATTTTTAAAAGTCTATTTCAAGAGAGTATTTATCCGTAGAAGAGCGTTAGCCGACGCGACAAAGCGACTCGACCGACGAACAAAGAAACAACAGTGTTGATGGCGCAGGCCGGACGCGACCCGGTCCGGCCTGTAATCCGCAAACAAGGCTTAGTGCTGCGTGGAGGACAATGTTCCCCACCGGCGGGGGAGTTGGGGCCGGAGCGAGCCGCTCATAACTAGTGAATAACTGAATGGCAAATTAGCGCTCAATTGCTCTTTTGGGTCAAACCCCTTTCATGTGGAGCGTTTACGGACGGTCATTTCACAGCTCTAATTGGAACGGGGAGCGTAGCGTCTAAACAGCGTATTAAATATTCATGTAAGATATTTGCACTAGTTTGAGAAACGTTTTGGGAATGTGTTGTTTTCTTGATATTGCCGTCTGTTTGCCGAAAATGAAAGATCAGAAAAGGACTAATCTTTTTGTTTTTCGTTTCCACGCTGTGCGCTTTAGGAGTAGAAGTATATAATGTATATCGCGCCCGTATTATTCCCCAGTCGGGTCGGATGAATCACCGTGACCATTCGCTGCGTTACTCCATGACCATAAAACTAGGAGCTATTACTAAAAAAATCCATTTCTCCGTCTCATTCATTCTTCTTTCTCGCCAGACGTTTGCAAGGTGTTCTTGAAGGTTATATATCTGTTATGTTCTGGATGTGACATCATTTGTGTTAACCTTTTAGAAGGCTTATAAAACGTTAAAACAAAGGGGGACGATACGTTGTCTTTGTAAATGTACTTTACACTCAAGTCAACACATCACTCATTTTCTGTTCCCCAACATGCTCATAATCATAATGTGTTTCTCTCACGGTGATGTAGACGACTGATGGCTTTAGGTTGGTGCTCCTGTGCTCGCAGTCCAACTTGGTTTCCTCTAGAAAAGCAATGTTGGTTCTTCACTGAGACAAAGAGACGTCATTGCTGTATGATATGGCCTGATAATGGTATGGTAATGGTAATGATATTGATGACGGTGATGATAATGGTTATGATAATGGTAATGGTGATGATAATGGTAATCATAATAATAATTATAACAATAATAATACTGATAATAGTAATGATAATGCTAATGGTAATGGTTATGATAATGGTGATGATAATGCTAATGGTTATGATAATGGTAATGGTGATGATAATGGTAACAATAATAATACTGATAATGGTAATGATAATGGTAATAGGAATGGTAATGGTAATTATAATAATGGTAATGGTAGTGATGATAATGTTAATAATAATGATAATTATAATGGTAATGGTAATGATAATAATGGTTTTTCATATTTCTGGAAAACATATTTTACCCCGTTGGGCTCCATCATTGCAAGTACCATCTGACATCTTTCAATTATCTTCTATCACCCTCTCTCTCTCTCTCTCTGTCCCTCTCTCTCTCTCTCTCTCTCTCTCTCTCTCTCACTCTCTCTCCAAGTGTCTGCCTGTCTCACTCACTCTCCTTCTGTCTTTCATTCGCTTGCACAGAACACTATTACACTGAATATTATACTCTTGGTACACGCGCACACACACACGCACACGATGCAGAAACACACACAGACAGGCGTTCCTTTGGGCTTCTGTGATGTGTGAATATGTTGGGGCCAAGGGCCAAGGGCCAGTGGCCCAGGGCAGGCCCTTGTCTGTGTGTGTGTGTGTGTGTGTGAGAGCTCCTTCTCTGGGACGTGCTGCCTGGCGAGCTGTGGTGAGTCTGTGAGGCTGAGCCGCTTGCCTCTCCTCGCTCGGCCGCTGAGCTCTGAGCCGGTGGGACGGCAGGCTCCCGGTGGCTGACGTCTTCGCTCTCTCATTACGGAGAGGCCTGGGCGGCGCCGGGCTCCTCCCGGGACGACTGACGGGGAATATTTTTAGGCCTGCATTGCAGTTGGGCCAGTCACACCGCCTGTCCCTTGCTCCCCTTCTCCCCCAGTTTTGTAGCTACACAATCGTCCAATTAGAGCAGAGATGTGGCGACAGGGCGGCAGCAGCAGGCGTGCAGATACACAAACACCCATTTACACACGCAGGCATGCGGCCTAATCTCCTGGACACCGACAGACACACTCACCCAGTACGTGTGTTTTACATAGTGGGGATGCATGCACTCACACACGGACACACATGCACACACACACCCACACACACACACACACACACACACACACACACACACACACACACACACACACACACACACTTCCTCTCTCCGTTAACCAAGCATACACACGCACATAAACACTTTCTCTCCGTCACACACATGCACCCATGCACACACGCACACACACACACACACACACACACACACACTTCTCCTTTCCTTCCCAGGTTTGGTGTTGAGCTGATGAGCCTGGTGCTCCCTTCCCTGCCCTCTGCAGTAGGATCAATATTGGAGGACAATTTGCGCTCGGCTGCTCCCTGGTGGCCGAGGCCGGACGCTGCAGCATCCCCGCACCCCACTCCCATTGGAGGAGAGCTGGAGGAGGACCGAGCCAGAGAGGGGACCACAGCTCGGCTGGGGGGCCGGGGGAGGGGGGGGGGGTCAGGGGTATTTAAGAGGCCTGCTACGTAGTGTACAATTACAACTGCTGCCTGGGCTGGCTCCCTTCTTAGAGCCAAAGGATGTATGCACACTTTCCTCCATTATGGCAGATATTAGACATGGAATTGGACTTGTCCTCTCAGAGGACGAGGCCAGAGGACAAGGCCAGGGGATGAGGCCAGCCGGCTACTTCTGTCTGTCTCACGGACGCCAGAGAGATGAGTGCTTTCAGACTCTCACGGTTGGCTCAGCATATTAAAACCGGTCTGCGACAGCGAAGGCTACCGGCAGTCTGCTCCCTTCGCTAGACAAGACGTCATTTCTGATGCTTTTGGTTTAGTTTAGTGAGGTGCAATGAGAAAAAAAAACCAAATATATAATATTAGCTTCTCCTTTTTGAGGTGGGACCAATTTAATTCAAATTGGCCACGGCAACACAAAATATTCAATTCATTCTACAAATCCAAAATATACAATTTTTCGTATTTTACATAGAAAACAAAGTGATTGGTGGAAAAACATCCCCATGTGATGATGGTTGCTTTTATCTTCATGGGCAAGCAGGAGAAAGCACCCCCCCTCTGAGGGCGGTTGGCATGAGCGCAAAAAGCAAACAAGGTGAAGTAGACCGAGAACACAACAACATGCTAGTGAGGATAGGAGAGGAGGAGAGGAGGAAAGGAGAGGAGTAACGATAAAGCATGTGTGTTTTCCAGTTTGTGTGAGGGAGCGCTTCGTCCACAGCGTGCGCCTCCTTTTACTCCATCAACGGCTCCTCCCCTCCCCTCACGCCACACCAACACCGTCTGGGCGGCACAGGGGGGACGCTCGAGGCGTCCAACAAATTAGAGCAACTAAAGAGACGAAGGAGACGAAGGAGATGAGGTAGATGACCAACTGTCATCTTTACTTGCTCTAATTTGCTCCCAGCGTCGTCCATAAAGGATTGGCATTGTCTTCAGAGGGAATGGACACATGTAGAAGTAGAGGATGTGGAGCAAGGTCCTGGAGGCCCTCCTGTATTTCAGTTGGTATTTTATGTTATTTTTTCATTTTATTTTCATTTATTTTTGTTATTCTTAGCATCGGTCACTTTCCCGTGAGCTGGTTCATGCTGGAGACGGGAAACAATTGGCAGCATATAGAGGTTGGTAACCGTTACCCATAGTTTAAATGCTATGTTACAGTTGTAAATTCTGTCCTGTCAACAGCCCACAGGTGCAACCAACCATACTGAACACAAAGCCATGAGCCCATTAAAGTCCGTCTGGACAGACTTTCCATCATTTTCAATTTTCTGAAAACCCTTTAAGGTTGAGCTCCCCCTCGACAAACTGTCAGATAAACACAAAACTTGGGGTAAAGCTTCAAAATGCAAGTCTGAACAAATAAAACATGTTTCGGTAACTTTATTATGAATGTAAACCCAGTGGTGGCCTTATTTGGGTTGCAATATCACCTACCTTTTATGGCACTCGTACATAACCGAACATTAGCCAATCACAAACTGTTTCAGTTTCAGGCCCACCCTCCAATAGTCAGTGCAGCTGATCACACACACCTGCGAGGTGTCCCAACACCAAACACTCACACGCAGCGAGCACAGCCTGGGAGCTGGAGTGGAAGGCAAGTAGAAATATAAACCCAGTCTTTTGTTGATAGCGTCGTTATTATTCAAGCAGTGTCATTTCATTTATTTTGTGCAACTGTTTAGAGTTGTTGTGTGAATACTGGATGCTGTACTGCCAAATAGCTGAGTTGTGTTTTATGTCTCCAGGTCTGGTCTTCAGTTGCCTTGACGTCGTCCTTCTCTGTGTTCGCTGAGTTGGAGATGCTGTCGCTGGTTTTATCCATGGAAGGCAATGTATGTACGCTTAATTTGTTCAGGTTTTCTTCATATTGGTTTGTATTAAGTATGTAATTAAAATTGCAAACTCTGCATTACTGCATAAACTGGTGTGACCTATTTATTTAAGCTGCCATCTTTAAGTAGTACCATTGTATTTAATTAGTTGTACTATTTATTAACCAATAAAACGTTTTGACAAACTGGAGTCCGACCCATTAATTATTTGTCTCATCTCTAAACCTTATTTGTCGGGTAATGTTTTGTTGATCTGGGCCTGATGGAAACCTCTTCTTGATGGCAAGCTACCCAAACGTTGGACCCTGTCTTCCTCTAACTCTTTACGACATTTAGCTTTAAGGGCCCATAGTTTGTGCCAGCTTCCTAATTTATTTTTGCCTAATTTGTATTTCTCTGTGAATTTTTGATCTTGATGTCAGTGAACCCAAAATGGTTTTGTTTTTGTTTTAAACATGTCTTGTATGATGGTCTTCATAGTAATCTATGCCATTTTACTAAAATAAGACCGTAACTTAGAGAAACCAGGTGTAAATCCTACGTAAAAGATGGTTATTATCGTGGGGAAAATGCTGCCTAAAACTCTTAACCCAAAATGCATATTTTAAAATCGCTAGCATTTGAGCTGAAAGCGATGGTCCACTTTAAGGACAGAACCAGAAAGTCTTCAGTGTCCTGATCCTGGTGCCACCCCCCCCCCCCTCCTTAATTGTTCATGTCTCTGCTGGGGTCAGACCTCTGCTGGGACCGGACCTTTTCCGGGGTCAGGCCTGTACAGTTCACTGAGCTGATTCACAGCTGGTTGTTTCATGCAACTTGTCTCTACATTGTATCTGGATTAGATTTGTCTGCATTGTAGTTATACTGTACTGCCAGATGCATCGCTGGGTTATCCAGAGATTTAGTCTTATGTTCCTAATGACGCCTGCATTTTTACATGGCTAATCGCTATCTGGATACAGTCAGGATGCAGGAGACGACCCCGGTGTGAACGGGTCTGACATGGTGATGATGGTGTGACGGGTCGAGAGAAGGTGATGGTGAGGACCTTAAGTAACCCTTAACCCTAAGTTAGCCCTCATCACGGTCAGCATCATGTCCCTGTATCCATTGGCGTCAGTTACGCTGGGGACGCTGGGGATGAGTACCCACGCACGATGACATGACACCCCCCCCCCCCCCCCCCCGTTGACAATCGCGCCCCCCAAGGGCGTCAGTTTGGTTTTAGAAGTGGTGGGGATGGGGGGGGCGCGATTTTCGACGGGGGGGGTGCGCGATTGTCAACGGGGGGGGGGGGGGGGGGGGGGGGGGGTGTCATGTCATCGTGCGCGCCTATCGCATGCTTTACTCTTGACGGGTTCGGTTGAGTTAGCCTGGCTCCGCCCTCCGACGTACTTCCGCTCAATTTTCATTTCCCTTCAGTACTCTGTCTGGGTTTTCGGCATATTCGCGGGTTTTCTCCCGGTAAAGTTTTACCTGTCCAATCAGCGAACAGAGGGAGTGGCTGAGAACGATGACGTTGAAGTCGTGCGCTAGTTTGAGTTGTAGTACATTCGCCTGACATTTCCAATTGTTCCGTTTACTCTTAAATTCAAAGTACAAAACCTGCAGCTCTCGTTGACATCCATCTTCACACTCTACTCTGTTCATTGCAATGAGGTATCACGGATATAGTTGTTGTTGGTCTGGGGTCTGGGCGGCTACGTCACGTGGTTTCCGGTCGGTTCTGTCGCATGACATACGTCACGACCAAACGTTAGCGATTGGTTATGGCAGATTCGGAGTGGCACTGGGCAGATCCAATAGTTTTAAACTTCAACAGAGCACCCGCCTTCAGTTAGTTAACAATTGTCAATGGTGAGTGGCCAGACTCTCTGTACAAATGAAATGTAGTACGAGAGGCTGGTGACCAGGCTACGGTTGAGTAGGCCTATGTGGGGATTTTTTCGGTCGCAATTGGTTTGCACATTTTTAAAAGTGGTGGGGACAAAATTAATCTTGACGAAAACTGGTGGGTACTCGTCCCCAGCGTAACTGACGCCTATGGCGCCCCCCCCCCCCCCCCCCCCCCCCCGGCCGTTGACAATCGCGTCCCCCCCGTCGACAATCGCGTACCCCCCCCCCCCCCCCCCCCCCCCGCCGAAATCAACTTACCCTCCAACTCTGAGACCACGCGCAACACTGCGGTACCCAGTGAATAACAACTCACATCAGCGTTCACCAACGTCGGTATTCATTAGTATTCAGGGCCGCTGGCAATCAAAGGAAGTGACACATCTGTCCAATTCTATTTTTCTTTTTCTTTTTTCTTTTACGGACATTACCATATTATTTAGGAAACACCAGGCTCTCTGCAGCCTGGGCTGCACCGTCCGTTGCGCTGACCACATGCCGCGCCGTGGCGGTGGTGGTGATGGGGATGACGCGCAGGAGGCTGTATTTAGGGATTAAATTTGGCGCACGTCATCTAAGCTCACCGACTAGTGTCCAAAACGCAACAACAAAAGGCTCAGAAGAATTCAATAAAACTCATTAATAAGCGGCAGAACAATCAACATGTTTTAATATTCACTCTGCGGCGCGGCGCGGCTGCGGCCGCCAGATATTGACGGTTAGGTGAGCGGGGGATTCATTAGCGCCGTTTCCCTCCGGCTGAGCCGCTCTCCGCAACGTCGTCAAACTCACTTATCTGCTGGAAGCAATTAGCCACCAGGGGCCGCGCTGACCCGGTCTTTGTTCCCCTCTTACCGGGTGACGGTAGCAGGACTGCGGAC
This sequence comes from Merluccius polli, assembly GCA_030340625.1. Lineage (NCBI taxonomy): Eukaryota > Metazoa > Chordata > Actinopteri > Gadiformes > Merlucciidae > Merluccius > Merluccius polli. The sequence goes on from JAOPHQ010002890.1 coordinate 17,229, forward strand.
CGGCAGGCTTGGCACTGCCAGCGCCGCTGCCAATGTGAACAGCGCTGATAAAGAGAGAGCCCTGTGTGTGTGTGTGTGTGTGTGTGGATGAGGGGCTATTATTACAGCAGCTATTATAAAAGCATTATCTTCAGAATAGTGTGTGTGTGTGTGTGTGTGTGTGTGTGTGTGTGTGTGTGTGTGTGATTGTCATGCGGCCATTACAATCTGCAAGGATGCAAGGAATAACAGCGATGTGCGCAGACCAACTTATTTATGCTGACAGGCAAATGCAGCTATTCAATTAAACAAACGGCAGATAAAGACGCATGGACATGGATGCGACACGCAGCTACCGTACGTATCGTTATGCCTACACATGTAGCATGTACTACATATGTATTATTACGTGTGTAGCGTGTAGCTCCTATGTAGTGTGTAGGCCTACATATGTGGTATGTAGTTCACATGTAGTAGACCTATGTAGTGCATATCTAGTATATTTGTAGTGTGTCGTACATTTGTAGTATGTAGTAGTACATATGTATTATGGAGTACATATGCATTAGTACATATGTAGTATGTAGTACATATCCATTAGTACATACGGTATGTAGTATGTAGTACATATCCATTAGTACATATGTAGTATGTCGTACATATCCATTAGTACATATGTAGTATGTCGTACATATCCATTAGTACATAATGGTATGTCGTACATATCCATTAGTACTGTAGTATGTCGTACATATGTACATTTGTCGTATGTAGTAGTACATAGTATGTAGGCCTGCATATGTAGTATGTAGCACATATGCATGAGTACATGTGTAGTATGTCCTACATGTAGTATGTAGTACATTTGTAGTATGTAGTAGTACATATGTAGTATGGAGTACATATGCATTAGTACATGTAGTATGTAGTACATATCCACATATGTAGTATGTCGTACATATGTAGTATGTTGTACATTTGTCGTATGTAGTAGTACATATGTAGTATGTAGGCCTGCATATGTAGTATGTAGTAGTACATTTGTAGTATGTAGTAGTACATATGTAGTATGTAGTACATATGCATGAGTACTAGTATGTCGTACATATGTAGTTTGTAGTACATTTGTAGTATGTAGTAGTAGTAGTATGGAGTACATATTCATTAGTACATATGTAGTATGTCCTACATATGTAGTATGTCGTACATTTGTCGTATGTAGTAGTAGTAGTATGGAGTACATATTCATTAGTACATATGTAGTATGTCCTACATATGTAGTATGTCGTACATTTGTCGTATGTAGTAGTAGTATGTAGGCCTGTAGTATGTAGTACATATGCATGAGTACATAGTATGTCGTACATTTGTAGTATGTAGTAGTACATATGTAGTATGGAGTACATATGCATACATATGTAGTATGTCGTACATATGTAGTATGTAGTACATGTGTAGTATGTAGTAGTACATATGTAGTATGGAGTACATATGCATTAGTACATATGTCGTATGACTGAAAGTGAAGCGGCGTGCGGTCTCACCGTCTCCCCGCGGTTTACTGCACGGTAGTTTGTCTGTTAGTCGGCTACAGCCTCCCTACTGCAGCCTATGGTTAGCACAGAGACGGACGCACTGACCATCAGGGGCTTTTTAAAACCACTGACACAATAAAACGAGCCGTTCAGTCGTGGAGAGGAGGAGAGGAGAGTCAGTGTCCTGATAAGAGATGAGGACACATCTATACACGACGCCATGTTTTCTGACCTCCATAATTTTAGCTTGGAGGGTAAAGTCATGAGGCAACATGGGATCAAGAGCCAGAGCCAGAAGAGCACAGATTGGAAATTACAATTCACATTTTAAAACATGAAACTCAACTTACTGACTAGTATGATGCTGTGTGTGTGTGTGTGTGTGTACCGAGACAGATACTAACACGTGTGGAGAATCATTGCATTTAGTCACTGTGTGTAGCAACACATGCTAGCTTAATGTATGGCAGGGATTAAAAGTATTATACTGGCTCATCAGCTACAAACCTGTGCTATTGTTCGGTGATTTTAATCCTAAAATCAATCTCAAAATGTAATAAAATGGGGGATTTAGGCATCACAATTTTTTTTTTAAATTGTACTGACAATATACCAATTCTACTATGTACATATTGTACTGAGAATGTACCTATTCTACTAAATACATATTGTACTGAGAATTTACCTTTTCTATTTTTTTGCCATTTTTTATTGAAATCAGAAAAGTGTACAAACAATTGATTGTGTTGTCATTCATGATTCAAGTCTAAACTAATAGAAATGTAGGGTTTAAAAACTATTATGTTTTAAAATTAATCCTCCACACATGTTCAACATAACTGCATCCGTTAACAATTTTATAGCATTAAACTTATGAAAAACATTCAGGAGAAAACAGACATTGAACATTACAGTGCTGCCTAATCATTAATAACAGGTTATATTTTATAATAGGCAGGGTTATTTTCTCAATTAATTTCTCCTTGTTAAATGACAAATGGTGAACAGTAAGACTATTAATGCAGTTCCCTCAGGTCTCCCATAGTAGAGATTCTCATTCAGGAAATACCATCAGTTGTTATGGTTGTTTATTCATATGATCATCAAAGGAAGGTCCTACTCTGTTTGATTGACAGGTGAGATGATCAGCGGGGCAGAGTTACTAACTTTATAGTTACCTGGACCGAGGAATGGATAGAGAGGCTCACGAAAGGTGCAGCCAGTAGCAGAGTAGATATGAACCCTGGCTTCCACATCATAGAAGGAGACCAGACCCTCATCATAATCAACAAACACCCCCACCTTCTGGAGCTCAGCTCTCAGAGGGAGATGGACATCAGGGTTATCATTAAATACCAACTGATCATTGCTGAAGTAAATATTCCAGTAGCCTTTCTCTGGGGTCACTATGAGGTTACCTCTCCTACCGATGGACTCTCTGGCCACTCCTAAACGCCATGCAGTCTTGTTTTTAACCTGGACCTCAAAGTAAAATCTCCCGGAGGAGAAGCTCTGCCTCGCGAGAACATATATATGCAGTGTAAATCTCTTACGGTTGCCAGGGAGATTCTTCTCTACACCTCCATCACGTACTTGTTTCCCATCCTTAGACAGGATGAGATTGGGATGAACTGTATCAGGATCCAGAGTCACATCTACTTCATACTGCTGGACCATCTTCAGTTCAGCAGCACGCAGCTTGTTCCTCTCCATGTTCAGCGTCTCCTCCAGCTGATCCAAGGATCTCCTCAAGCTCCCAATGTATAGCGGAGGACGGACCTCCACCGCGGTCCAGTCCCTGGTGTGTGGAGGATTCTTCAGGGATCTGAAGGTCTGGAGGAAGTGGAGGTGGTCTTCAGTGTGTGAGAGCTGCTTCACCTCTGAGCGTCTATTGGTCAGATCTTCTATTTCCTGCTCCAGCTCTTTGATGAGGCCTTCAGCTTGTTTCTCTGTGGATTTCAGTTTCTCTTTAACCGTTTGGTTGAAATCATCCCGCCACTTTTCAATGGAGCTCATCAGAGCAGTGAGGACCTGCACACCGTCGGCTATCTGTCTGTCTGCGTCTGCTTTGCTGCGGTCTACTGTGTCGTTGATCTCTTTAATCTTTCGTTGTCTCTCCTGGATCATCTGCTGAACTTCAGACTCTATCTTCCCCAGCTGGGCGGTCTTCACTTCATATTCCTCCTTTAGACGTACAACAGGATGGGACTTGTGGTCACCGTCTGTACATAACTGACACACACACACCTGGTCAGTTTGGCAGAAGAGCTCCAGGAGTTGGTTGTGTTTCTTACACAACCTGTCTTCCAGGCGGTCCATAGGCTCGACCAGCTGATGTTTCTTCAGGACTGCGACTCTCTGATGTGGCTCCAGGTGGGTGTGGCAGTAAGAGATAAGACAAACTAGGCAGGACTTCACAGCCTTCAGCTGGGTCCCAGTACAGACGTCACAGGGAACTTCTGCTGGTTCAACACAAGGCAGCTCTTTGACTCGTATGGACCGTCTAAACTGATCAGCCATCTCTGATAAGAGGGTATTGACTCGTAGATCAGGTCTTGTGTGAAAAAGCTCGTTGCAAACGGGACATTTGTACTGGACTTGGTCATCCCAGAACTTTGTAATACAGGCTCTGCAGAAGTTGTGTCCACATCGTGTGGAAACCGGGCTGTTGAACACATCCAGACAGATGGAGCAGGAAAAGTTGTCCTCAGACCAGGAAGTGTTAGCAGAGGCCATTCCTAGACACAGACCACAAGGTTTATGTGTTGAGCAACTCCATTATGTTTCTAACTCCTCAACTTCTCTCATAGTTGTGCTGTTTTACTCACCTTGTTGTGGTTTCTGTCTGTCAGACTATTTCTTTCTTCCAAAATGCGTTTTCTTTCTCTCCTCCACGTCGAGTGGTTTTGGTTCATATGAACACTAACTTTCGTTTCCTGAACATGACGTCATCCCCTCTCCTCCCCCCTCTCCTCCCTTCTCCTCCCACGACACGTGGCTCCGCCCCGTGTGTGTGTGTGTGTGTGTGTGTGCAACGAGAGACGTGGTGGTGATTAGTGGTGACGATACTTTTTATTCAGCCCCGATCCGATATTCAACCCAACAAATAAAGAAAGAGACTAAAGAGTTGTTTTACTGGCGCCGAGCTCGCGGTGGGAACTAGCCCCGGTGCGCATGCGCGGTCCGCGTGACTAGTCGGTCCGTCAGTAGCGCTCCGGGTTTAACCGACGCTGTGTCTCCTCCTGACTGAAAGTGAAACGGCTTGCGGTCTCGCCGTCTCTGCCCGCGGTTTACTGCACGGTAGTTTGTCTGTTAGTCGGCTATGGAGTACATACAGGGGCGGACTGGGAACAAAAATCGGCCCGGGCAATTTTGTCCTGGACTGGCCCTGGGGCTGCGCGATTGTTGACGGGGGTGCTGCGCAATTGTTGACAGGGGGGCGGTCTGGACCGGCCCATAAAAGATCTGGACCGGCCCAAATGCGCATCGGCCCACCGGGAATTTGCCCGGTATGCCCAATGGCCAGTCCGTCCCTGAGTACATATGTATGTACTATATAAGGTGACCAGATTTCTGAGACAAAATCCGGGGACATTTTCGGTTCAGCGGTGTAAAAACCTCCAAACATGTTGTGTTTTTGTCATAGAAAAACTAAAACGGGGACACTGCCCTTACCATTCACAAAGCAGTTTCGCTCACTCTATCCAAAATTGCAAAGGAATTGATTAATAATTATGTTTTTTTTCTCTGATTAAAGT